>JAHWFP010195262.1:33863-89700 GCA_023313725.1 Lithobius niger
AGCTGTCGACGCGCCATTAAGCCTCAATTCCCCCCCCCCCCCACATTCCTCGACCACCCCGTGTGAGGTGACCAAAAGTGAAATCATCACTACACGTGACCAGCTATTTCACAATCACCCCAACATGACCGGAAAGGATGTCATTCCTACTTGACTGCGAGTAATGTCTTTACCGCACTCCCACTCCTCATCACATATCCATTAGTGACGTTATAAACCCCAGCAAAAATATAGCTTTAGAAACAAATTATAGCTTGAACTACGATCCCAGGAAACATGGATTTTGATATACTGGCCATCAATCTCAAGCATACATCAAACAAACTAAACCTATAGATATTTCACACATTAAGAATACAAACAAAATACGAACATATAAATGCAAGTGAAACACCATGTAAACATAAACCAACAGACGCAAAACAAACGCCATAAACAGAAAAACACGTAAAGAATTAAGCAAATAAAAGGGGACACATAAAATTAACACGTAATCACTCACACAAAATAGAACTAAACAGAAACAAAAATCACAAACTCTGACAAAAAACGCCTGTAACAAGGAGTATGAATGTTTCACAAATTGTTAATGTATGCAAAAGGTTTCATCCAAAGAACCCGAGGTGGCCGATGAAGAGGTCTGACAAAGTAGAACACAACGAAGCAGGGTTAGTCGAAGCAAAGTCAGACATTGCAGCTCCTGATGAAGAAGTTTTTCGTCCATCGAAACGAGTTGGTGGATAGACTAAGACTCTGCTGCACATCATTGCTAGAAAGATGGGAGATGCTTAAGAAAAGTAAATTATGAAATGTCTAGTTGCGAGGGAAAATCTAAACAAAAAGGAAAAGACGAGTCTACAACGAAACCTAACCCAGTTGGGATTTTGTCTATTGAAACACTTTTAACATAATTTTGTTTTGAATCCCATCAATAAATTTATGAAAAAAAAATTTAAAATTATTTTTAACATAAATTCTTGGTATAGCAAATTTATCAGCTGTAAATACAACTGATCAGAATTGAATTAAATCATATGTCGACCTCATAGTATGGAAATTCTATTTGCAGTGATTCATACCATGTCTGAATTATGGTTGGGGACATACGACTCCCACGACACATTAATTCGTGCAAATACATTGCACTACTGCAAATACTTCGTAAACATAACAATTGTACAGATAGAATTGAACTCAGATTCCATCATTTATAAAAACATCGCACTTTTTTTGACATAGATGATATTTGCTGATAACGTCAATCATGCGGCATTACAATCGTCGGCTGAGTGTTGCTTTAGATACAAATAAGAAGCCCCTTACCTAAGCAAGGCGATTTATTCAAGCCATGACGGGGAGGTGGTGAAAAACTCACGAAGTCTCAAAGTTAATCCTACTATTCGAAAACAAGACGACCCAAGCTACAAGATGTGCCTCACCCCACTTCTGTCAACACCACTTCTGGCTGCATTATGCGTAGGGAAACCAATCAAATAGGCATGTCCTATGAAGGCAAACATTCTCTTTTTAGTCGTATTTAGATCCCATCACGTTCTGAAATAATTTATTGTACGTTTCATGACGTATTTAAATTCGAACCACGTCCAAAATACGAATGCCGACCGTACGGTATGCTGGCATTCCCACAACGATCTACAGTTCTTCAATATAGAGGGTGAACACACTACCTTATGAAAATGCAACAAAAACCCACTAAATTCTCTTAACTAGTGGTCAGCATAAAACTTGGTCTCCCAGTGATGTCTGCTATGATTTAAGATATACGAAATTATATATATACCATAAATTCTACACAAAAATAGGCAGTAAATTATACATCATGAGGTTTGGAACAAGGCATGCTCACAATATCCTCAATGCTGTAACATATATCGGCAGAACTGTATAAATTCTACAAATTACAGGTTCAATCATTTCAGATTAGAGTTGGTTCTGAATTACCACACACACACAACACTGCTGCGAAATAATTTAGTAAATACTACGAAACAAAGGATAGAATTTGACTTGGTCAACACTAGATTTTTGAAGATGCAAAAGGTAACAAAAAACACCCATCTCTGCAAAACTGGAGGTGAAGTCATACAAGAAGTGCGGGAGGGGGGGGGCAGGAAAGCGGAAAGTGAGCATAATGACATCACAAAGCAAGAGTATTCAAGAACCAATCAACGATAAGGATATCGTTCACACGTGACCAAAATCACGTAGAAGTTACGGAGTAAAATTTACACGACTTGGTGGAGATGGGTTCACATGGAGGTGAAGGGTGATTGACAAAGTGGTGACTCACATTGGGGTGATGATGACATCACTTGAGGTCCACCATTTTAAAAACCTTATCCACATCATGAAGAATTCACATATAATTTGGCAGAATTTACACAGTTGGATCAACAGCATCAGGCAGAATTTACATGTTTTTTTGAGAGGCTTTACACACCTCAGTTCGACTGAAGTTGTGGGGTGAGGTCATGTGGGAGGGTGTTAAAGATCAGGTAAGGGTTAATGAAAAATAAACAAGGCAAAAAATACCAGTTTGCTAAATTCTTCACCATTTATTCAGCGTTCCATTACCTAAATAATATAACCTAGTTAAGGCAACATAACGTGGGGTCATGCTACAGATTGGGGTTATTCCGAATTAACCACCTAGCTGATGGAATAAGGTGCAAAGTCGTGGTTCAGTTCTAGTGATGTTTTAATTATTAATTTGAGCGATGATTAGTTCAGGCTCACCTGATTTTTGGGAGCGATTCTTGCCTTAGCTTAGGGCCTTAAATGGTATGCCACAAATGTTAGGCTTACTCGGGATCAGTTAGGATGATGATTGCTTTGGGCTATTATTTGCCTGGAATGGTTAATCTTGCTATTTTGGTGTTGCAGTGAAATACTCACAACAGGATTGGTCTTGGTTGAATTTAAGTAGGGGAATTAGGACAAAAAGGAAAATATTTATAATTAAATAAATTATCTTTGGATGTGGGTTAATGGGAGGTTCGTGGCGGGATGAATTCTAGATTAACACCTAATTGTTGGGAGCACCAGGCAGAAGACCAAGAGCGCCTGAGCCATTACAATTGATGTCAAACATTAATTACAGACAATTTATACTCTATACTTGTACTGTTACAATATTTCCTCACATAGCATCATCTCAACTGAAATGAACTTTAATTTCGAAGTGATAATGGGTTGTCACAATGTGGCGTCATGTGGACCTTCGGTAGATTTGGTAGATTTCCCAAATGTCCTCATCAGAGCACCTTCACTGGGGTGGCACAATTTCAACGTTTGAAATCCGGAATTAAACCCTCAACATATTCCCCTACCGAAAGAAAAAATGTCGATGGTTCCATCCATCGAGTTGTTGCAAATTGGACATGAAAAGAAATATACATTGATTATAAGACTCGACACAAAAAAACAATTTAAGCATGGAACCGAATATGAGATTCCTGGTGGAAACATGAAAAAATGTAACTGCAAAACTTGTTTTACAATTTAAGAATTATGATGTAGGCCGATTGCATATTTGCAGGATGTTTGGTTATGGGTCATTAACCAGCTGTTCAATTAAATGTCTTATGATCCTTACAGATCCTACTTCAATACATTATTGTTGAAGGTAAGAATAACGATCTTACCCAAATAGGTGACAATGGACAACCGTCTTTTGGTTTTCGAGACATCATGATTGCTTTGGTATCTATAGAGGAACCAGCTGTAACAAATAAAGTTTTAAGAAACGTGATGTAGCTTTCTAATTCATTACTGAAAAATTATTACTGTTATTAGGCACAGTGGATTCTGCAAAATAACTAACTACCTACTTATTTTTGATGAAATATTCGACCTACTAGGTGCCACATAAACATTCCTATGACTTAATACGACAGAGGAATGTTTAAGTCCCTAACATTCACTCTAGAGGACAATGTTAAATTGATTTGGAGGTCTGTTCCCCATATAAGTACTGCACCTTGTCAATATGAATAATATGAATATAGTCGACACTTAGGTTGCAATATGAATTGTGGATTTAGCATAGGATAACCAATGCCGTGCTGAGGTTACACGCTTTTTGGCAAACCTTGTGGGACAGACAGGACGGTAATAAGTTACGGGCCATTAAAGGCACTGTCGAGGAGTGGCACTCGGCGTGTCGCCGCAGTCGCCGTGAGGAGGTTGTGTTGGCCCGTTTGCGAGTTGGTCACACCCGACTTACTCACTGTTTCCTTTTGCGGGGGGTTGACCCTCCTGAATGTTCTTGGTGTCGACGGCCACTTACGGTCCGGCACTTACTTGTTGATTGTCGCCATCTTGATGGTGTTCGTCGTCGTTTCCATCTTCCGCATGACATTGCGCGTCAGTTGGGCGATAAGTCTGTCCTCCTGTCCGGTGTTTTTCAATTTTTGCAGGAGGTACAGATGTATGACAAGATTTAGGTTAGGGGTTTGAATAACATCTCTGTAATGTGTGGTGCAGTGGCAACCCGGACCACTGCACTGTGACTGAGGTTGGCGCTAATGACCAAGTTGTCGACGCGCCATTAAGCCTCAATCCCCCCCCCCAATGCCGTGGAGTGATTTCTGCCAACATACATGAGTGGTGCAGCCACGAGGTAATATTGCCAGAACTCCACAGACATCTTTGGTTATTCTTAAAGAAACTGGCCTCAGCCACCCCTGGCATTTCGGGAAGAGTAGGGCCCTGTAATGACTCCTGCTATGTTGATTGTGACATGTAAATGAATCTAGGAATTTCCAAGGGGATATACTTAGCAAAATTGTCAAGCTTTCCTTCTGGCACCATGGCTGAGGCTATGTGACTGTGTGTATTTCAAAAGCTAAGACTAAAACTTATAGCAAATGAACATTATTCGAGTCGTGGTTGCAACTACAAAAAACAAATCTTTTGGTTTTCTTTAATTCAGAAGCTTGAAAATACAACTGTGTGTGAAGCTATATTTACACAAATACAGCATTATTATGTTTGTTTAGCGAAGGGTCCTGTGCTCGTGTTTACACGGTCCCGAAGCGCCCCACCACCGTTCATGCTACGGAAACTCAACAACAATAGCCCCTTCTACTCCACTCACCGGAGTTAGTGGGTAGTAGAAATGCATTAAATTGAAAGGTGTATTACATTCGTCAAAAATGTTTGTTAGGTCTTCCTACACAAAACATATTAAAAGTCCCCTAGGGTTTGGGTGTGGGAACCCACAGAAACTCTGAGGGGGATGAGTGATTTACCCCAAAACGGTTTTTTGGCTGTAACTGTTTAACCATCGAGTGGTCAAAAGCATAGTGTGAAGTGAAAACGTTTAGCATATAATGCTGGACAGGAAAGGTGATATACATCTTTTAGGTAAAACCAAGCATTGAACCACAAAATCGTAGTTCAAGTTTACCCTTAATTTGCATGAGTGCTCCTTTGTTCTATTGGTTGTAACCTTCAGTTACAAAGTGCTCTTGCCAGCTTTATAATGCCCGAAATGACATGCTGAGAATACTCTGAAAGGAAGAGTTCTATTCTTCCCATCAAGCCTAACGAAAACTGTTTATCTTAGATAGGGATCGTCCTACACCCATTAAAATGTGTGGCTGTATTTGATTAGTGGCTAGGTTCAATGTCAAAGTGCCATTGTAATGTGCATATTTGTATCTAAGGTAAAAAAAATTAGGTTAGGCATGATGGAAAGAAAACATCTTCATCTTTAAGAAAATCCTAAACATGTCATTTCGGGTATTTAGAAGGCTCACAAGGTACTTTGAATTCGAAAATCAACTTGCGCTTTTGCCACTATGCCATTACGTCCTGACCTTTAAATGAGCGTAGGATGGTCCCTATATAAATTAAACAAGTTCGGTTAGTATTGATGGAAAGAATGGATCCCCACCTTTCAGAAAATACTAATGATGTCCATTTTGGGCTGTCAGAAACCACACAAGAGCACTTTGAAACCAAAGGCAATGAATACCAATCAATGGTTGCTTTACCTAAAAGATGTGCAAACCTTTCCTGCCCATCATTGTGTGCTGAACGTTCTTGTTTCACATTATGCTCTTGATTTATTGATGGTTAAGGAGTTACAGGTTAAATCGATTTTTTTCCGGGGGGGGGGGGGGGCAAATTAACTGGCTTCAATTTCGTATTACATTATAGAATGCAAACTGTTAGTAGCTGTGGAGTTACTTAGGAAAACCAAGATGACGGTTGCTTCCTGGACACCCATCCTAGGGGACATTTTAGTATGTATAATAGGAGGAAGGCCTATAGACATTTTAGGCGAAAGCAATAACAACTTTGGAATTTTTATATTTTCAAAATACTTCGTTGACTGGACAATTCAGACAAATTCTATTAAAAATTTTTATGAAGTAGTTTTGTGGGACTATTTGGCGTTGAGGTTCTGCAGAATGAATGGTGATGGGATACTTCTGAATAGAGTAATAATTTATAAATAAAAGCAAAGAACTTTATTGGCTAACTAAGTTAGTCCTCATTGTGCAATGTCGGATGCTATCGTAATCTTGAACAGTAATGCGGTAAAACAATTAGATGTTTTTACAGGACGGAGAGAAAAATGGGCTCTATCAGTGATAAATAAACGTGTAAATAAACGAACAAATTAAAAAACTAACTAAAAATAATGAAAAATAAGACCGTGTTGGATTTTTACGTGATGACTGATGACTTCGAAATGTTGAACAGTAATGCGGTACGACAATTAATTTTTCAATATGTGTACACGTGTGATAAATAAACCTGAATTAGAAAGCTGTATACTTAACAATTAAATTAAAAATAACAAGAAGCAGGCTGCACCGGTAGGCAACTTTCATCGGGTATGGTGAGAGCTATGCACCAACTAATTTGTTTTAATTTTATGCATAATTTTATGATTTTGTTGCGTTATGTTAACATATTTCAAATGCAAATAAATTAACGTAAAATGAGTAGGAGTAATAAATAAATATTACCAAGAATTTATAGGGTTGTGAGGAGAATTTGTGACTGAGACCCATACTGAAACGTCTTGGATACAGTCGTATTAGTTCAGTCTTAGTTTATAGAGGGCGCCATGTGTTTTATGTGGGTATTTCAATTCAGTTTTTAGCCTAAAATTAAACTAAACTAAAGGAAACTAGCTTGCTTTTAATTATTATTTAGCCTACCTTAGTTGTAATTTAGTTTACTTTAGATTTGGGCTGAAAAATGAGCAAAAATTATCAGATGGAACACGTGGCGCCCTCTGAAAACTCTGAATTAATGGGGACCGATCTAACATGTTTCAATAGGGACTTTTTATAGTTATAAATTCTCCTCCCAAACCCTATAAATTCTTGATATTACTCATAAATTGGTTTGGTTAGAATTGTATAAAAATGTAATTAATAAGCCTTAAATTTGCTTGTGTCATTTCATTCTAGCATAATTCCGAAATACTCCTTCAGACAACAATAAAATTATTTCTTCGACAAATTTTTCTTACTTCTTTGTTGGCAGACACCACGTATGGGTTCTTGTTAACAATGGCTTTGAATAAAATCGTTCATTATTCAGCATCCACTCTGAGAATCATATGCGTGATTGTGTGTGGTACCAGTAATGAATATTTAATTGCACGGTTTTCAAAATGGTAAGTGACTTAGATAACCATCAACTGCCAAATTAGAAACCTAATTACAAATCATTAATCAACAGCAATAATATTTCAAGTTTATATGAAAGATTTATTGGGTCAGATTTAGTGCCTGTCTTCATCTCTCCGTGCCAAACAGAAACTTTCCATCACTTTCAAGAAACAAATAAAAATAAATTCAGCCCAGCTTGAAATGATAATGGGGCATTCTCTTCATTACTTACTATGACTATAGTATGTTACGAATGGGAGATAACAATGTCAAACCTTACGAAATTTAATGAAGCTCAAAAAATGGATTTGCTAAAAATAACGGCAATTGTACAATATACATTTTTGTAGTGGCCATGGTACCAACCTTTTAAAAATTATACCTTTCCCTGATTATGTGACACATATAACATAATAAAAAAATTTTTAAACATTAAAAAATTTGTTAATTATTATCACCTGTTATAAAACAGGTTGGTAATGTTTCGTCTCCTACACATCAGTCCATGGACCACAAAAGCACGTTTGTTTTACAAAGAGTTTCATTTGCATTTTTTAAAATGTAGTCAAATTGCATCTCACAAAAAGAACCAATGTTGCAAGTTTTGGTAGGCGTGGAATGAACGATTTTTTTAATTGAGAGAAGAAACAAAAGGCTATAAACAAAGGAGAAGGAAATAGGAAAACACGCAGGTAAGAAAAAAGAGTGAAAATGGGAAAAACTGTTTCTCCTCACTTTTTCTTTTGTCCTGCCCTCTCTTCCCTGCCCATGCTCTGCATCTCTCAGACTTCCCCCAAACTCCAATTTCTCTCTTAACCCCCAACCACTTTTTTTGGTCCGTATAGAAATTTCAAATTTTTGGTTAATGATCACGTTATGGGGTATTTGTCTAATTGTGGCAAATAACCCAATATATATACCTAATTAAAGACAACTGAGGGGAAAAGGTTGGACTTTAAAAACTTAGGGATATTACTTTTCTAATTGTTTGATAACTAACTTTGAGAGAAAACGACAATGCAATGTAAATAGTGTATACTGTGTAAAAAAAAGTATTTCTTCAAATTTGTGCACATGAATCACTGTTATAATAACTTTCAATATAGTAGGGGTGGATGTGGTGTCAAGGCATCACATTGATCTGCCTTGCACACAATACTAAGTGGCTCTTTAATCATATACAGGTGTACGGTGTATGCACCCATTTTCTGTTAGCAAATAATAGCTAATACATGCCCAATTCCCATGGTGCCTCTCTATACCTCTCTGCTTCTATGTAAACCTGGGAGTGCCACCAGTTGGTTCTTCCCAATCATTATCACAATTTGAGTTTGTTGTTACTAGTTTGAACCGCGCCTACATCACAAGGCTGAATGGTCAAGTCTAACTTGCATTCATTCAAAAGCCAGTAGCAGCACAGATCTAAACACCCCCTCTCTGTATTCAACATCACACTACACTATGTTTTTTTGATATTATGACTACATTTCAGTATAAATCCGGGCAAAAAATATCCGATAGCATCAGCACCAACACACATTGGGAAGTAGAAATATTTGTTTCAGGCAACAATTTTTTATTTCTTGGCTCGTGGTAAAGATTTTTCTATTTTGTCAGCTTTAAACAACATCTTTTGTAACAACACTAGCAACAATAGTAGCAACACGAGCAGTTTAGACATGTAAACCTAAACCATTCTCTGATTTTTCGGGCTTCTCAATATCGAAATTACCTGTTGTACATCAATATGAGTGAAATTACAGTTTAGTCAATGTATAAACTTTCCTCACGTACTCAGCAATAAATATTTCAACTCTAGACTACTAGAGTTTCCCAGTAGAGTTTGTAAAAAGTTTCCTTAAGTTTAAACAAAATGCCTGTTTAAGTTAAGGAAGAATTTTTAGGACTCAAAATACCAGTAAAGTATTCTGCAGTACAGTACATTATCAAACTTTTCTCCATACTAACTGATGCCTCCCTGAACTAACATGAAGCTATACTTATTTGTAGCATTAAAGGTGGTTTTTTGCATACAACCACTCTTTACTAAAAACCATGACGGCCATACATATACTGGCCACTCAAATCTGAACCTACACACTCAGAAGTATACATCTTTACTTTTTTCGTTGTACAACAATAAAACATTACATACACCAACCATATGTGCCAGTTTTTCCCACTTCCTACAATCAATTGTAAAATTTTGCATTACGATTACACAGACACCTTGACGTTTACTGTAGGCATACAAAACATCTTAGGAAAACTCAGTATGCTAGCACATCCATTCATACCAAACATAATTAATGGTAGCTACGTGAGCATTCTGTGCTGAGGTTTTACACAATGTTTTTTTTTGTAATATTTTAGTGTTTGAGGTGAAAGCCTAACGTCTAATCTACATTCATTCCAAATGCTATATTTCAACATGGCACAAGTCGATTTTACAGTCTTATTCAGGAAGTTATGAAGTGTATCAATTTGACGTTGTGGACACCCATCATCTTTAAGCTGTGATCCATGATCAGACTGAGAGCAGAGAGAGTGCAGGTAGCAGGTGTATTGCAATCATGTGTTGTGTACCGCTATGGTTATATACCACACAAGTTGTACTTCGAAAAAAAAATTAAAATAAAATAAAATAAACCAAATCGAATAAATAACTAGAGACAGACTAATTGAAGTAAGGGATTTAGTAATTAGTAGAATACCGTTTTATGTAATAACTAGGTGAAGCCAAACATGGATAGACACGTCCAGTTTACAACGAAAAGTACAGTATATAACAGCTCAGCACAGTAAACATTAGAGATTTCGTGATAATAACGTAACAATCCAAACTGCGTGCTAATTACTGCAATAATTCTATTGCTAACATAAAACAAGTCTTTGTTGACTTGCAATGCTATCTTGTCATTCCACTTTGAAACCAGTGATGCTAAACGACGATTTTCATATTATGTTGGTCTTGAAACTGACAAAAATGTTAGTAAAGATGCATTGTGACATGCGCTCAGTCCTTATGGCAGTATCTGCTCAATTGTATTTTTTCAGCAGATGCAAAAAACACGACTGTCCTTGGATCTGTTTCCCATGTACAAAGTAGTATACAATTTCAAAATGTTTTTATGTGATTGCTCCATTTGAGAGTTTGCATGAACTGTTGCCCTAATGAAGCACAAAAATAACGGCATTGCACTGGTAACGGTTTTTCACAAATTCTTATAAAAATGTATGCATGCAGAAAATCTCTTTTAATACCAAACATAATGCTCTATTGGTACTTCTAGCAGCACGCAATATGAACTGTGGGGGGACCGAGACGTAGCGAAGCCTTAGTAAGTAGAGGGGCGCAGGGGGGGGGAGATGAGGCTTAATGGCGCGTCGACGGCTTGGTCATTAGCGCCAACCTCAGTCACAGTGCAGTGGTCCGGGTTGCCACTGCACCACACATTACAAAGATATTATTCAAACCCCTAATCTAAATCTTGTCATACATCTGTACCTCCTGCAAAAATTGAAAAACACCGGACAGGAGGACAGACTTATCGCCCAATTGACGCACAATGTTATGCGGAAGATGGAAACGACGACGAAAACCATCAAGATGGCAACACTCAACAAGGAAGTGCCGGACCGTAAGTTGCCGCCGACACCAATAACATTCAGGAGGGTCAATCCCCACAAAAGGAAACAGTGAGTAAGTCGAGTGTGACCAATGTGCAAACGGGCCAACACCGTAATGGCTTTGGACGCATGCCCAAAAAATCCTAATATGACCCAAAATGTGCGAAATTTCATTATTATTTTTTATAATAATTTTCCCTTCAAACACTGGGGAAGCTATATGGCGGTGGCGGCCGTGATGGGAGGGGTGGAGCGATATGAGCTTGGTAAGCCAGTGTTTCACTCCCCCCCTTCCCGATTCATTTATTTCTACTTAAATAGCCAAACGATCACGGATGCCCCATATGAACGTCAACATTGATGTGGAGTAAGCTGGAATATCAACGCTGTTCTTGTACATATAATTTGCATATATTTCACCAGAGACAAACAGGTTTGGGTTGAGCAAAATCCTATTAACAGAATCATTACGATCTACATGAATTTCTCAGTAATGCAACAACAGGACTAATTTCATTCATACCTGCATAAAAATTAAAAAAAACTTGCTATAAGTACTGTCATAAATTTAAATTCAAGGTAGTTTACATCCAATAAACAACTCAAAAATCGAAAATATATCGCAATGGCCACACCCAGCTACTGAAAAGTGAATCAGTGCCTTCTGTTTTATTCGACTCAAGTAATACCAGGCTGTCTTTCCCACCCACGTAAAAAAATGGTACGATAGCCAAGATAAGATGCGGACTGGAGGGTGCAGAAGACTATGAAGTTGGAGGCGGATGGGAAGTTCAGGCAATTAAAATTAAGTTCAGGCAATTGGATGTCGTTGGTCACTAGGGACCAAATGTAATCGGAATGCGCAAACTCCTTGGCCTCGCTTTTGCTCTAGCTAGTTTATTACAGCATCGCCGCTGCCCTTGAAATTCTTCGTTCAATGTTTTTTCTCCATGTTAGTCAATTTTTACCACATTTGTGATTAAAAGAGACCCTATGTAATTTTGTCTTCTGATTTCAACATTCACTCAACTTGTTAGTTTACCGACTAAGAAAGAGGCAATTAGCAAAGGTTTAAATGCTGAGTCATTATTTCGTTTCCCATGTAATAAATAATAACGTGCATGTGAAAACACAGTTTAATTATTCTGAGGAAGAATAACTGAGTAAAGGTGAAATACCGATTTTTGATATTTATTCCCGTGTAACAAATAATAACGTGCATGTGAAAACACAGTTTAATTATTCTGAGGAAGAATAACTGAGAAAAGGTGAAATAACGATTCTGTTATTTATTCCCGTGTAACAAATAATAACAAGTGTGTGTGAAACGACAGTTTAATTCCTTTCACGAATTTGCCAACTGTGAGATTGAGTGGGAGGAGGCACACCGCCCCCTTTCGGTAAATTCCGGGGGGGGGGGGAAGGAATTCTTGCGGGAATGATAAACGTTCTAAAGTCTACCCAGCAGTAGTGCCGGAAACTCACTGCCGGAATATCTGAAGTATGAAACGGCAGGTGACAGCATTTGGAAATAATGGCTTTCGTGTTTCGAGTCGAAACGATAAACATCCTAGCCTAAAGCCTCAGGTTAAGAAAATACGCCTCCCTTGCTCGCTATTTACCTGCTGACCTCTAGTGGCAGTCACTCACTTAAAATATATTTTCAAGCTGGGAATTTTTTTAATATCTTTATTGTTAGGTTAACATTTATTATACGTAATTTGTGTGTATAATTTACGATAACACGCTTTGCAAGAAAGATAATAATTAAAGGTTTACAAAGATTATGATTGAGCACTTTTTATAATAAATTTTGAAAACGTAGTAACAATTACTCAGCATATACTAAATTCAGACGAAATACTTTAATTGTGATGTTTAATTAGCTTGAAAATAATTTTCTTAAAGGCTAATACTTAATGTGTGGTTGAAGTTTTCTTTTATGACATTATGACTGAAGCCTGAAATAGCCTGAAATATTAAAATCATATACATTTTTTCATTTCTTTCTTTCAATAATCAACATTTTGAGAAATTTCTCATTCTATCCAAAACTAGGTCATAAAATGAGTCCATTTTGAGACACCACACAGTGTCAGGAAAGAGATGTACAGCCTGCAAATCCTTTTCTTCCATTGCTCAACAGTCAAAATTATCAGAAACTGACTGCTGTAATGTGCGAAGAATAAAACTCTATGTGTTTGCAATTAGAACTGCGTGTAGCTGTTTTTCTTGCAAAAAAAAAGTTGAATTAAAAAGGCCATACACCACACAAACACCACGCACATTAATCCCATAGTTAAACCCTAGAAATCATGGAACGGATTACTTCTATGACATTGTTGTTTTGTCTTCTTCTCTCCAGGTGAACAATATTTTCATCACATCTCTCACATTCTGTTGAATTAATATAGTCCAATCACCCCTTCTGTCGTAAGAATATGCCACCATTACAATGCACATAACTTGCACATTAATGAATTTTCACTGTAGTTGCTACAGTAACTACATTTACTCTAACAATTCTATCATTATCATGGTAAACACTACCTAATGATATTCACTTCAGTAATCAGTTTTCGAAAACTTCCATCAAAGCCTATTCTCATTGAGGGCAATGAAATAGCCTAATGTAGTATTTTCTATGTTGGCCTATTCTGAAGAGACTGGTCTATCGAGTTTTAAATTATTATCGAATTTTTACGGGTTTCGATTACAACTTTTAAACAAATTTGTTTTCTTGGCCCAGCTTCATCCTTTAGTGCATGGTGTCCACAAAAAATGTCTGCTACGAGTTGGAGGAAAGAATTCCCCTGGCTCACAGCCAACTCTGTGAGGGGATCCAGGGGACCCAAAAACAAGGCGAGTAGCCTCAGTGGTGTGGTCAGCGTCCTTGACTACAAACCAAGTAAATGCCAGTTCGAAGCAAGCGAATGACTTTAGTACGTGACTTAAAAAAACCCTGGAGCTTAAAGCATGCATGAAAGTGCTAATCATTTTTTTGTCCCACAACAGTAAGTATTTATACCCAACTTATGTATATTATGTACTAGCAATAAAGACACAATCATGGTAATGGAGTAGATTGTAGCTCTCAAACCTTTCAGAGTTATAGAAAATCAGCCCTACCTTCATAAGTTATGGTTAGGCATGAAGAAAACGGCAGAATAATTTCATGCCACTTCAGTTTAGGAGGTGGGCCTTTTATCTGCAATAAAAAACAAATGTCTTCATTCAAATTTGAACTGATTGCGTAGAAATGATAGCAGAGACAGATATAGCAAATTAAGTAGCACTCATGTATTCCATTCAAGAATTAGCGCTAGTAAACGTTCTTGCAGCAAATAAGCAGCAAAAGAACGTAATAAACCAGGGGTCTCCAAACTATGGCCCAGGGGCCAGATGAGGCCCGCGAAGCACTTGTATCCGGACCGTGCTTTATTTTCAATAAATGCCATTTTCAGCCCCTTTGAAGGTCTATTTTCCTTTTCTCTGAGTGAAGCGAAGGTTATTTTTTCGTAACTAGGAATATCTCGACTTTGTACAGGAATGGCTGATGAGCACATGCAGGCTCTACTTAACACTGGCGCTTCCACTTTTAAATTTCAACATCGATAAATTACCAAGAAAGTAGTGAGCCCACAGTTTCCAACAATAAGGAGTAACAGTGACTTTGGGGAGGAGGTGGAAAAATACTGTGATCTAAATTTACAAATACAAACATAACCAGTGTTTGGTAAAGGCGCAAGGTCACTCTTCACATTACCTGTGGGGGGGGGGGAGTGGATTGCTACCGGAGAAACCCAAATAGGACCAGATGAGAAAAATTCCGGCCCGCGAAAGATAAACAACTGTGCTATATGGCCCTCAGTTTGAAAAGTTTGGGGACCCCTGTATTAAACAATAAATACAGAACGTAACCCAAGTGTTTGCTGACATGTAACGTTAAAATAGTTTTAGAACTTCATTACTTACGGCGGCTAAATACAAATGTTTTTTCGCAATTTTCCAGTCAAGGTAAAATTTCTAGTTTTAATTCGTTAATAATCTTCATTTGTCAATTGTAATTTATAGTATGAATGAAATTTCTTTTTGGTTTGCACCATTGAAAGAACTATAGCCGAAATGATCAAAATATTACATTACTGTTTTATTTTAAAGGAGTTTAGTAAAATAAATAATTCTGTCACTATATTCGGTTACATTTATTATCTAATGACTACTGGAGTCGCTTGCTTCGCTCGCTCATTCCACTTTGTATCGCTACGCTCGAGGAGCTTTCATACTGCAACTCTTGTGCTGCTGACAGATATGCAACGTCTAAAACGATCAAGTAAATGGTCTGAGTGCAGTACGCGTTTTTCGTTAGGCTTCACAGCATAAACAAAAGATAACCACAAATCATTCCAACAGTCTGGCCGTCCGAGAGCTATGTGCACGTCGATCCATGCTTCCAGTAATTTCTTTGATTCCAAGAGCATCACAAAATCATGTGCTGAATATTTCGACGGAAACTAATTGTAATTATTGCTCACAGTTCGTCTATCACATTCCTAAGCGCGCCTGCATTCAAAACATGAAGGTGAGATGTGGGGGGGGGATTGAGGCTTAATGGCGCGTCGACAACTTGGTGAGATGTGAAAGACTGGGAGAGAGCCAAGCGAGACACACGTTGAAAAAGTTTACTTTACATGGAAATCGCTCACTCTTCTCGCTTAATCCATGCACCACCGTGCTTCAGAAACACGAACGTTTGGCACCCGTTTAAAACCAGGTTTCCATGTATCAGGTCAGTTGATACAAAACCAATTTTAATATCTATATGTGCTACGTTGCAAAATACGTCGTTCGTTTAGGTTATGTTTGCGTGCATTCTTCTCTAGATCATTTCAGTGAGTAACTAATAGCTTCAAGACGATCCATGATTCATGTAATTTCTATGTACTTATTATAGTACTGAATATTTCAACGATAACTAATTGCAAATTTTGCTCACAGTTCGTTCGTCACATTCCTCAGCATATCTACATTTCACCTACATCATGCCAAACATACGATTTGTTTATTTGCACGTTTGTACATCTTCTCCTCCAGAAGTAATCCTCTACGAAGGTGAGAGATGAAAGATTGATAGAGCAAAGCGAAACACACATCGAAAAGGTTTAATTTACATGGAAATCTCTCGCTTTTCTCGTTCAATCCACGCACCTCCGTGCTTCAGAAATGTTTAACGCCGTTTTAAAACCAACTCTATTGTTTTGATTTTTCCATGCACAAAGTCAGTTAATACAAAACCAATTTTAAGATCTATATGTGGTGTGTTGCAAAATACGTCGTCCTTTTATGTTATTTTTTCCGTGCATCGTTTTCCAGATCATCTCTCTTCGCTTGAGGAGGTTTTCTTGAACAAACTATGATGTCATGAACAAACATGAGGGTTTTAAAAAAAAAAACGTTGACGTTATTTTTCAGGGTTTTTCGCGTGTTTGAGGGTCATAATATCAAGTTACAGCGATAAAATAGACCTATCCGAAGCGCAATTTAATTATCTTTCGTTTGGTCCTTCTCCCATGTTTGTAGGTGCCTTGGTTCCAGAGGAGTAGGGGTAAAAACAAACAAACAAACAAACAAACAAACACACACACACGCACATCATACGTCCTTAATGATGTACGTTATGTTTCAATTACAGTGAAGCAGTCAGTGTACAAAAATGCGAAGTTCAGCTCAATGCAGTGATTATTTTCTGCATCTCTCGGTTTTATAGATCCATTGAGAAAAACGTTTCATTCATTTATAGCAAGGAAACCATATTATCAAAAATATGTGCAACAGGCAGTTTTGGAATTTTCCATATGTAGAAAAAGATTGAGATGCACGAATCCTTGTTAACAGGGAATAAATTTGTTAGCAGTTGCTATTGAGATGAATAATAATCATTCAGAAGAAAGAAAAAGTTTGGAAGGAAGAATATGAAAGGAAGGGTGCGTAAAAAAATCCGGACACGTCAAGTCATTGTGCCCATTTTGACAACAGAGAAAGCAGCTGAAGAGCTTCATACAAATAACTAGAAGAAAACGGATAAACGGTGAGCGAAAGGGGTGAAAACAGAGCAAAAACCAAATGCGGCAGCGACAAGGAAAAAACTACAGAAGATGCAGCATAAGATCCACAGAAAATTAAAGCACACTACAGCGATAATCACCAAAGACGTAGAAAAACACCACAGAGAATGTAAGGCTTTCACGTAAATGAAGACTTTGTCTGACGTTTATTTAACTAAAGACAAACTAAAGAAAATAGTCATCAGACAAGTAAGTAAGCGCTGAAGGTAACCTCTGGAGATTAATTTGTCTCGAGTGGTACGTCTGCAATAGGCAAGTAAGAAATGCAGAGTAGCTGGACAATAAATTTTGAAGGTATCATTACCACTCAAGCGGTGATGCAGTACATTGGCCTGGTCAAGCTTCTATTGTTAGGTTCTTGGTATTGTTGTGCGTGCACCTTGCCGTTTTCAAAGCAGGATAAAGACCTGCATGAATGGTTGCGGGATAATGAAATAAATGGAAACTGCATATCGTTCAAACAGTAAAAGTTTGCTTTGATAATGATTTTCGTATGAAAAAAATACCAGAAATTTGTGGCTTATCGATACTTTTCGCTTAAATAGCAAGTAAAAGCAGCGTTTTAACTGCATAATGGTGTTTTGTGCATGCTCCTTGCCTTTTGCAAAGCAGGAAAAAGAACTCCATGAATAGTTTTAATAGTGAAGGACAGGACACAATGCATAGTGAAAAGTCAAAAGTTTGCTTTGATTAAGATTTTAATTATAATAAAATACCAGCAAAATATGGCTTAGCGATTCTTTTCACTTAAATAGTAGTAAAATTCCGTTTTTTAAATACATAATATTGTCTACGCAAAGGATACCATCAGTTTTCATTAATGTCAAATAGTTTTCAAAAACAAACCAAAAAGTTAAACAATCATGTGGTGGTGAACGATAGAAAACCTGAGTTCGGTTTCTAACCACTAACCAAACACTTGATTGAAATTAATTAAATTTTCGTACCTCACCTGCACGGTACAGAATTGTTGACTGTAAAACAATTTGTTATACTATCTTGAGCTAGGATTGAAAAATACATCTAAAAACTGCCTAAATTACTGTCTAAATTCCCATGAGTGAGTAAAGGTTTCCCCCCTCATCCTTAAGATACTACAAATTATAACGTCAGGGTTAACCGTTAGCATTATAGAACTTTCTCCCATCAATCAATGCATATATGTATTACTATATATATATACCGATGGTTTATATAATATAAATCAATAGTTTTATATTATTTTTATAACCTCCATAAGTTTTTATTGCACAAAAGATTTTAATCACTCCTATCCGAAATATTGTCTGATTCGGATTCCTTTTAGTGTACACATAATATTTAATGCACCTTAGACATAAATTTATATTTTATTTCAAATTATCTTCATACCGATATGAAGGTACCATCAATCATTGCTATAGAAAAATTCATTAGGCTCCATAATTCGTCTGTATTTGAAACAATATCTGTTTTCAAATAGGTCAGGACCTGATTAATGCAATGTACTTCCTTAGGACAATTTATTTTCTTTTTCTCTGCCGCCTGACGCAGCTCATCTGTTTCTTGACCACAAACGGTGAGAGAGCCAATATCAAAGTGTTCGATTCTGACAGTGTTAACATTGACAGCCACTGGATAGTGAAGATAATATGCAATTCTGTTATACACTTGATAGGCGCTGCATGCAAGACAGAGAACGAACATAAATGTTTTAAAGACTCGGTTCTGCCACGAAATACTTTTATCTGCAACAGTGTGCCATAATGGTTTAGTTCTGTGGTGGTTTCTTGAAAGAAAAACCAACTGTGCTGCAATTCCACGGATTCGTCTTGTCAAACCGTTTTCCATTCTGAATCTCGTTTGGTTAAAAGTTGTCAACTGGCAAGGAATTCTGAAATATACAAAAAAATTACAATTATTTTCTAAATGATTTAATGGTTTACTCTTCAAATCACGCTTTACAGCTTGTTCTGTCAATGATTTAGTGAATCACGTTATAAATTGCAACTCACAATGCACATGTTCAACTTTTTCTGCCCTTCTAATTATATGAACACATGAAACCACTTCTGCATTTTGCGAAATTTAGAAACAGTACCACTTGAGTGTCTATCTAATTATAGGAACACACGAAACCACTGCTGCAATTTGCGAAATTTAGAAACAGTACCACTTGAGTGTCCATCTAATTATAGGAACACACGAAACCACTTCTGCATTTTGCGAAATTTAGAAACAGTATCACTTGAGTGTCAATCTAATTATAGGAACACACGAAATCACTGCTGCATTTTGCAAAATTTTCCATTATTTTCTAAATGATTTAATGGTTTACTCTTAAAATCACGCTTCACAGCTTGTTCTGTCAATGATTTAGTGAATCACGTTATAAATTGCAACTTACAATGCACATGTTAGACTTTCTGTGCCCATTTGAGTGGCCATCTAATTTTATGAACACATGAAACTACCTCTGCATTTTGCGAAATTTCGAAACAGTACCGACATTCATGAACCAATTTAAATTTCACTTCAATCAAAAGAAAATTGAAAGTGCAAGGCAAGGTAACGAAATGGTATGCCTCATATTATCAGAAACGTTATTACTAAAATTGGGTAAGAATAGGTGTTTTAATCAAGGCAATGTTAACAGTTCATGGGTTATTCTACCGAGATCGACATTTTCAAAAATAAGACTTTTAAAGTAGAAATGCTATATAAGCTCAAGTCGCCAGATAAACCTTGTAAACTTATTACCAAAAAATGGAAAACTGATATCCTAATGTGGTAAATGTGGCTAGATTGTGGGAATCACTAAAAATAAAATTTCTGCAGGCTAGCGGGAATATACACTTTTAAGTTGGATCTAAACAGTAATAACTACTAAAAATAAAAAAAAGCAAGAACTACTAACCCAAAATAAACCAAGGTTTAAAATGTGGCTTTTAAAACCATAGTTATAGTGGTTACAATGATAATGCACATTCATGGTGAAATCTGGGATATACAGATAGTTATTTGATGCAAAAGGAATCGTGGGCCGTTAATTACTTGCAAAATCATTGACATGAACGTACCTCCTCGACCGGTAAGTGGTAGGAACCATTACGTTGGGATATCGGGTGTGCTCAAAATTTCTCATCTCATTTGCTACAAATGCGGTAATTTGTGGAATTAAGGATTAACGCAACGGGGTGTTACTGGAAACAGGTAAAATCCACAAGTTCAAAAGCATACACAGAATTTCAATTTTCGAGAGAGCGAGTTCCTCTTGGTCACCTAAAAAAGGACAAACAACATTACAACGATGGTAAATGATTGCTCACACAACTCCCTTACTCCTACACTGGTGATATTTACAAAGAATTTAAAAAAAACGCATAATAAATATATGCAGATCCAACAAATGAGTACACGTAGCCCGCCATTTTGGAAATGCCATCCTTAAACCACTGATATTTACACCCGAGCTATTGGAATTGCAACCGAGCTATTGGATGGTGATAGAGAAATAGAAATTCAACGGATCCAACACAATTATACCAAGAATGGTTATCCTAATAAACTGGTCAATAGTGTTATTAACAACACTGTAAAAAAATTAACACTTACACTGAGAATTGAAGCCAGTAGTGTAACCAATCCCCCCCACTCCCACAGTGGGGCAGAGGATTCGGCCGTCCTTCCATTTATACTGGCGCTGTTTGAAAAAGCACGAAAGGGTTTTGGTAAGTGTTCAGTTAGAGTGGTGTCTCGGCCAGTGCAGACCATAAGGTCGTTGATTCGGTTTCCCCCAAGTTCCCATCCTGCATCGTCTTTTGTCCAATTCCACAATCCAATATTAAATCAAACCACTTGTTTTAATCTGGCAAGTTCTGTCAGTAATCCTGCAGTGGATCATTTCAGGAACGTAGTGTCTCCAGGAATGTAGTGTTATGTTTCAGGAACGTAGTGTTATGTTCGTTTGCTCCAATTTCTTTGTAGCCTTAACATTTCGAGTCATTCTGTTTCTAGTGTGAAGGCCAGTGAAGAAAGTTACTTTCCCTCGTTCACGTTTGTGGCCTTTGGGTTACACCAGAGAAAGTTTCAACAGGTACTAAGCTTGGCTGGAGCCTGAAGCCAGGATCAGTCCTGGCACAGCAGTTGTTAGAGTGTGTGGCCAAGTACGAAGTGTAAGTTACGTCTGCATGGTGTTCATATATAATTCCCTACTTTTTCTCCCAATGGCTCTGCGATGAGCCTAAATGTAAAATTTCTTTTATTAATTTTCATAACTCAATTGCTTCCTTTGGTATAGGCTCCCGGATGTAGGTTTACTAACCCATTTCGTTAGCAATGAACGATCCAAATTTATCATGTATTGGTACATACCAAGGACCTGCATCAGGTAGAGCCAGTTATCATTGCAAAGTACCAGGTTCACTTAATGCTGCAGTGAGCACTAAATACAAATTAGACGAGTCTAGGTTTTCTTCGTGCATCCATGTTGCCTTGAGATATCACCTCCTCAGTTGGCGTTATTGTAGCCAACTAATATCTTCATCCCACTCTTGCAGAAATCCGAGAAAAAATGGTGGCTCTTTCTTCCATAACTGAGGAAAAAAAGAGGAGAATATTTTGCTCGATTTTGCCTGACACGCACGTTTTTTCTACTAACACCACTTATTTTAAGCATTGTCTACCTAGGCACTTTGACAACCATCGTGCCACCCACACGGCAATGAAACGTTTCCCATTACGTTGGCTCAGATGCTAACAAATTGAAGAGCATAATATACAAAATATGCCACAACACGGAATTATTACCAGGCTAATGCGAACATTCTGACAGTCTTTATTGCCCCAAAGAAGGATGGACACATGGAGTGTTGCAGGATGAATAAACCATACATTGGCAACCAACTTTTGACAAGTTGCATGTAGACTGAAAGCAAGGTCTTCTCGTGACAAACAGTTCACAAAAATAAAGGAATATTCTCTTAGTTATGAATTTGTATTTTTTGTTCCTCTTTGTTTTTCCTTGTAAGAAATTTGATGCAAAAACTTTGGTAAACCTACTCATCAATCAAGTGTTTGCCATCTTCCTGTGAAAACATCTTCGGAGTAAGGTTCGAGCGTGATTGGCTCTACTTCCAGGGAAGTTTACAGTTATTTTGGCATCAAACAACATGTGACAACTGCTAACCACCTGGCTGAAAATTCAGCAGCTGAATTGCAATGTAGAAAATCTGGCAGCATGTTTTTTTTTAATTTGGGGCCATCACCCACTAGATTGCAACGAACTTCTGCCAATTTTGTGACGCGTGTAAACTCATCTGTCAGTTCCAGGACTGGCTACTGCCCTGTTTATGTTAATTTCAGACACAAAATCGATATTGGAATTGTACTCCCAATTTCCAAAGCCTTAGAACAACCACTCCTGCTCTGGGTGGCCATGTTGTCACTATGCTTAAGAAAAGCTTTGGAATTTATGCCATATCAGACAGTCTATTAGAATATACAATCATGATAATTTAACCCCAAATTCCCGAAAACTTAAGAATTCGCTACGGAATATGAAGTGCAGCTTTGTTTCCAATAACCCAGTTATTTTTCTAGAAAATTACGGGGACATTGTATGGCCCCTTTATTATCGTCAAAAGGTTCCCCCCTGAATACAAAATAAAGGAGGAAGCAACAGATATCAATAAAAAAAACTACCAACAAATTCATAATTTGAGCCTATTGGTAGTAGAATTCCCTCGTGAATTTTACTAGCAGAGAAGAAAGAGTTAGAACATTCTCAATACGATACCAAAACGGGTACTGATGACGCAATGAGATACCACAGATTAAATTTGTAAAGGCTGTTAGGCTGCACAGCATTGTATAAATTTATTGGGTGTAGTACCCCCATATAGGTGTATGTATAACACTAACGTATTAACACGGCCCTAGTGCAAACACAGTGGTGTGTACAGTGTACACCACAATTCACTCCATTCACCTACACTAAATTGTGAGGACACTTGACATATTTCAATGTATTAAAATGTATATGCCTATCAGTTTAGTTCACTTTCCGCGAGTGAGGCACCCACGAAGACACAACAAAAGATGGCTGTATTAAAATTTTCGCTTCTTTGCCTTTCAACCTTGGTCACCAAACCTAGCAGAACACACAAATTACACAAATGCCAAAACAGTTTGAAACTACCCTTAACCTTCATACCAAGGTTCATAAAAAATTTCTGGTATATGCCTACGTTCAACACCAACTTCTACCCCTACAACAAAATTGGAATTATCATCTTGTTTTATTAGCATACGAACCGTATTTTAACAGATAGAATAAAAATTTTTTCCAAAGTTTATCAATTCCCTGGGCCAGCTGTTTTATTAAACTTTAACTCTATTATGTACAATATATACACTTTCAAATAGTTTTTCATTTTTCTCCTCATTAGTTATGTAATTAATAAAGTTAACTTAAAACAATTCTAACTTTGGTAAAATTATGAGAAAAAAACATAATTTTCAAAGACAAAACTTATGTACATTTATACATTTAACATTTAGGGCAGGTTTGGTGCTTTTTGATTTCCCAAATTGCAGCCATATCAAATGTACAAATCAACTCTAATTCGCGTTTTATGCATATAAATAAAAATTCGTGACTGTCCCCCAAATGTTGTATGGTACGATTGCCCTCATAATCATTAGCATGCAATTGCGCTTCGTCACGAAGTGGAGATATAGTGACTTGGGCGTGCAATGCTTGTGGTGACTAACACCTCTCTCGATGCACACCTCTGGTGACAATCATGGTGGGAACTCAGAGTTGCTGACTACAGAACGAGACATGAACGATTTCTGCAGTGTCAATACTTGCATTGCTTTACTACTATTATTTGGACACTCGCTCTGATTTGGTGGTCTTGAATTTATGGGTACGAAATTGGGATTGAATTTCATCTCTCGGAATTCGCACACTCATTTGTTGGATTCGGATTTCCATTAATACACTGTCCACTGGCTCCCTCCACCGACTCAAAAACATTCTTCCTCTTCTCGTCCTATTTCTATGCTATTCTCGTCAATTCCTGGGAGCCTATATTAGATCATATCGCCATACTTTCTCCAGACACTATGTGTTTAATTTTAATGTGATATCGGGTTTTAGAATCCCTTGATATAATTGTTCCTGCTTGCCATCGGGTTTCAGCATTTAGTCTTCTGTGTCAGCATTAAATTGAAGCTCCAAGTTTGCTTCAGCAACAGCGTTGATGGCAGCGATTTAGTTGTAATGAGTGGGACATTTTGTGGCTGAATTAGGAAGTTAGTGACTACCATTTCTACATTTAAACATTGTTTAAGACTGACTTTTAGTGAGCACTTCTGCTATTCCATTTTCTTCTGGCAGGTATGGAATTATTTTAACATGGTGATTGCTATTTTCTTTCTAGAACATTTCAAATTCTCCTCTGCAACACTGAGGTCCTTTGTCCTATACCAAGGTATGAATTTTCAAAAATAAGCCAAATACCTCATGCAAATATTTGATAACATTGTGCTAGCTGTTGATGTCCTTAAGAAAAGAAACGGAAATTTGGAATAAGCATCTATGCCTACGAAAAACATTTTATTTGCGAACGACCAAGAAAAATCAAAGTGTATTTGATCAAAAAAATTCATAGGTCATTCACAAACGTGTTTTTTCCCCTGAAACTTTCGTATCACGAATTTCTTGAAAGGCACTACAAGATTTTACAACATTTTCGAGGTCACTGTCAATCTCCAACCATCAAACTCAAAATCTTACAAGAGATTCAGTCCGGACCATGCCACAATGCCCTAAGTGTAGTTCATGAAGGACTTGTTGGCGTAACAGCATGGAAATTATCAAGCAAAAACCTCAAAATAAGACGTTACCGTATATAGACAATTCAAATTTACTTGATAGAAATGGTTTCAGTTTATCGTTATCTATTCTGTCCGGCCAAGCACAAAAAGTGTAGCAAACCACAGTTGACAGAATTGGGTCTTGCAGAGTGTGCTTCTCAATCTGCTTGGGCAGAATAAGTAACAAATTAACAATTCCCAAATGTATAAACTTTCAACTGGGCGACTTTTTGGAAGTTGGCACATGCGGCATTGGCGTTCTAAATAAGTAATCAACCTTTTAAATTTTCTTTGCTGGGGATATGCTGCACTTTAAAGTTATATCTATTTAAATTTAATGCTCATCTTAAAATTCTGGTGTTCACCACAGCAGGGATGGATACTATATGGCCAAATATCCATGGCAAAGCTTTTTGATCAGTTTGCAACAAAAATCACCATCTATAAAGGTATTGATGAAACTTTTAACCCCAAATACCACCGAAAGAGCTTCCCGGGGCAGACGATCTTCAACAACAGACCACAAATAATGTAACCTTAAAATGGATAGCATCCATAGGTGACTGGAATGTGAAGGTCGCTGATGACTGCACTTGTTACTATGAATAAACTGAGGTTTCACTTCTTTGCCAAATCATGATTCTTTCCTTGGTTTGAACCAACGTCAACAATGTTAAAGAATCGTAAATATTATCTTGGTCCAACGTTACCATGGTTTAGCGATAGATAAACTACGTTTGGTATAACTTTAATTAGTTAACGATGGTTACCACGGAATGAAAAAAAAAGAAACACATTTTGAAACATGAAGGAATGCTCCGAGACTAGTTGTAGGATGCACTAATCCTCTAGTTCCAGAATATTAACGTTTATTCAATCGTGTATTTTAGATTTAACCTATTTTGAGGCTACGTAAACATTTCATAAAAGTTATACAGGGCAGGGGCGATACTTCGATATTTTATAGTGGATTTGTCTGACATTATGTTCATTAACAGTTATTAATACTGCAAGCAGCCCGTCTTTTGGCTCGGAGTTTTATCTGCGACAAGATTAATCACTAGCAAAGGAAGCTCACTGTACACTTACAAAAAAAAATGGCTCTAGAAATTCTAGCCAAAACATTATTTTCTGTGTGTAAAATGAAACTAATGAAAAAACTAATGAACACAACACTAGACGTATAACATTTCCCCCCAGTGTTTTGAGCATAATCCAGCATATATTGGAGTACAATAAAAAAAAAACACTATTGAGATTTTTAATTAAGTTGAGTTTTTCAAACAAATATTAAAATCCTAGTTTTTTAATATTCCCTGTCCTGTTCCCATACAGGATAGGAGGACGAAAGCCATGTTAAAATGCCAGATGCTTTAATTATATTAAAATAACAATACATAGGTGCATTATTAGAAACTCCTTTGTCTTCAAATAATTATGCAAATAAAGAATTAGCAGCAAGAATAGTACGTTTCTGTTGCATTACTTTATGCAGTAATGATCATAACTTATAAGCAATGAAGCAATCAGTTGTTATACAGGAAGAGTTTTCTCACAAATAAAAAATATTTTGAGTGCTTTGTTTCTACGATTTTTTGAACCCAACACTATTTTCCTTTATGCAAGCAATTTTCATTAATTAATTTGTAAACATTTACCTACCTTGCGCGATGTAACACCATCTGTTTCAGGAAGTATCACTGGAGAGTTAAAAACGCTGCCAAATCCGCCATACGACAACTAGCACCAGACTAACTTGTGCGTACAATTTGGGTTCAAATCAATAAAGCTGTCTCGAGAACATGTAGCCTAAATTTTATTGTGTAGTTGCTGGATTGTTATTAATTATTCAACGTGCTTATCTTACAAGCTCGTCGTGTATTTTTATTACGCAAATGATGGGCTTTTGGAAAGCATATATTTTACACAAGTCGATTCTATGGCATGTTACATTGTCTGTTACCTTACAGGAAAAGTCGATGAACGGGAAAAACCTAAGCTTAGCATTGTCATCCACAACATCAAGAATCTACGGAAGCTGCAAACGTTAAGAGAGTCACACACGATGTGGAAAAAATTAGGGAAGTGTGTGAAAAATTAGGTATTACTAAGGAAGTTGGCTTAGAAAAGTTTCCTTAGGAAAGCTTCACAGCAATGGACGATTGCCTGCACTATATCCTTGCATTTTACCTATAGTGCAGGCAACCGTCCATTGCTTGTTACTGTTCAAAATTTTGAGGAAAGAGAAGAGTTTTTGAACAGGGGTTACAGGTGTTGGCAATTTTCATGGAACCTGCAACTAAACAGGTTGAAATTTCTCCCGACTTATCTAAAGACAAACGAGAAGAGACAAAAAAACTTGCCCAAGATTTTGTACGATAAAGGAAACTTACCCAAACTTGATTTTAAAGGGAGGGTGAATAATACAGAAAAAAAAAACAGAAGCCACAAACCGAATATGCCAACATGCAGCAAACAATTAACCAAGTTGTAACAGACCTAAAAGAAACCCTAAAGAGCATGTTCTCCAACATACAGCACATTCGTGCAAGCTGGAGCAAACTTGAAATCGGTACCCAGCTTCACGACCCTGACATTGTAGGCCTAGTGAAAACCTTCCTTAACTAACTAGACAATTATGCAATGTTCAGGAAAGACGGAAAAGGAAATCAAAGTGGTGGTTTTCTGTTTTATATCAAATCAGCACTACAGCCAACACTAAACAGTTCCCTAATTAGTGTGTATGATCAGTGTATTGTGTTATCGCTTTGGCTACGACACAAAATAATTTTTCATGTTGACCGACATACCGAAGACAGAATAATACGCTACAAATCAGTACAGGACTGATAAACTTGTTGCAATTAGTAGTAGAAAAGGATTCGATTGTAATTATTGGGATTTTAACCTGCCCACATTGTTTCCCTTTCCTCATACAGCTGCTGGGTGCCTTTTTGTCGGAAAAAGATCCACATGTCAGTAGATGATACCTTTCGACACCAAGTCGTCACTGACCCTACACACGTCACCAGAGAACGTGAATCTGACTTAGACCTAATTATTGTGCTGACACCAGACGTGATCCAAAACCTTTGTCACCCTCCACCATTCGGTACCAGTGACCACACCACCATATCCTTTTCTGTAGCCAGTACCCGCCTCGGTAGCGCAGTGGTTAGAGCGCCCGACTAGTAAACGGGAAGTCCTGGGTTCGAGTCCCAGTCGGAGCAGTTGTCTTTTCTTTCTTTCTTGGACTAGTGTATTGTGTTTCCTCACAGGGACAGTCTTTAATGCAGACTGCTTGCTTCGTTTACCCTTTACCTTGTGATTTTCTTTATTTAAATAGGTTGGTGTTTACATAACATTAAAGTATTGTTGCTTCATTACACATGGTTAACTCCTTGCCTAAATTACTTTTGCCCTCGGCCGAGGATTTTAGTGTTGTCTGCATAATTTAGGAGGCCTTTTATTATAACTTATCGGTAAGTATTACCGTATTTACAAGTGATATTGTGATGTTACAGTTCTAGGTGCAAAATACTTTAAATTAACCCGTTGCTCATCTTATAGACCGAGCAGTATTTCATGAGTGGAGAGGGAGCGATGGTAGTGGCACGAAATCACGCTGATAAGTTTCTCAACCTTTAAAACTTTATATTTTGAATAGTTTGCACTCAGCGTTCTTCTGTGCCCAATCGGCCACTTCTTGAGGTGTTGCATTGTCCAAGTCTGGTCTGTCGTTGACCTAAACATCTGGTGTCCACTTTTTTCTCCACTGCTAAGCAGTGAAAAGAGGTCTTCCAGATCTTGTAGGTCTCAAAGCCGGTTAGAATCGGGATTCCCTTATAATGTTGTTGGTAAAGGGATGTATTCCTCTGTCCTCTGAGTGGTGCTTCTTGTTGTGGCGCCCACAATTGCTGTGCCGTGGTTGGTAGGTTAGATTTTGGAGAATATTATTTCTAGCTATCGTCCAGTTCAGGTCTTGTAATTGTCAGGTTGTCGATCAGTATGGAGTCCAGAACATGGGATTTTCCATCTAAGCTGCCATGAAAACTGTTGTTGACATTGTTCGACATGCGAATGGGCATCCCACTTATGCTACCAGAAAATGTCAGATGCATTAGTATCCGACATGGTTATTCTCTGCTGAGGTGTGTAGGGCGTGGTCACACTGTGGACAGTCCCATTGGTAGCCAAGAAATCCCGTAAACGGCGAGCTTGATATATAAATGCACCATCAGTGACGAAGCGGGCAAGCCGCTGCTGAGTTTCGACTTGCCGGCGGGTAATCTCGTGGTTCAGGACATCAGGGATTGATGCTTTGTCGGGGAGGGGATCAGAGAAATATCGACGAGTCCCTATGTCAACCACTAAGAGTAAAATGATGCTACCGTCGAGAGCTTGTTCCCGACTGAGTTCGACCTTGTCTGCGTGCCAACAACTCATACGAGGGATCAATGGTCGATGGGGGGTAGCGGGATGGCTACCCCTGCGCATTTTGTTGTGCAGGCGTACGTCACAGTGCGTGGGGTCCTTCCCAGTTAGCGTAGGGATTACTTCTATCTATCAATTTATAACATTTTTTGTTAGGCTTACTGTTGACCTCGAATCATGAGTGTAGACCTGGTAGGTCTCTGGGGGTTTATTTTGGCCTATACTTAATTCTAAAGGGTTGGATACAACCTGTCTGGAAGAAATTTATTCTGAGTTCCGAGTCGGTTGCGTTGTTGCTGCGAATTTAACTGCAATCCCGTAAGCCTGATGCTCTTGGCAAAGAAACGCTATTTGTCCAGAGTTATTTGTTGGGTTCACTGATTTGGGAACGTGTCCTTTGAGATTGGGGCCCTTCAAAGTTACGCTGATTTGGAAAAGTGTTTTGGGTCGGATTTTGGCCTCGTGGCGGGGTGTGTGCGTGCCGCACCTTCTAAAAATGTGCCACCACCCGAAACATCGGTAACAACGAACCCGCCGGGGGCGCTGGGACTGATTTATGGCGTTGCAGTTGTGGGTTGTTAATTTGTGCTACACCTGTCACTGTTACTTGGCGCCGGGCCATCGCCTGTCTGTTGCACAAGGTAAGCATCTTGTTGAGGTTGATATGTTTTATTGTCAAAGTACCTGGTTTGCTGAAGAACATCTTGTTCGCTTGAGCGAGTGTTGTTACAGGTTAGGTTAGGTGTTAAGTTATTTCCAATCTGACTGGTACATCTGTATTCAGCCAACAGGTGGGAGTTTTGCTGAAGGTACCCTTGGGCCTGAGCAATCACCGCAGGGGGCTTGGCAAAGATTGGAGCCTCAACATTTGGATAAGATAGGCTATCAATTAACTCTGCTTGCAGGAGTTGGAAAGTGAGTTGTCGTCCAGCTTTCAGGAGTGTTTCTCTGGTGATGTTTAATGAAGGATGGTGTATTCCTCTGAGAGACCACACACAGGCTTCATTTTCAGTGAGGCCGAAAGGAGATTTCTAGATGCAGTCGGCAACTCGACGACATTACGCAGAATGGTTGAATGTTTCAATAATTTATCGGTGTGATCATACCCGGTCACTTTTAAATCGCCTATTAATACAGCATATGCGCAAATGCTGTCCGATGCCAACTGAATCTGGACTCTTGGACATTTACTTCTATCTATCAATTTATAACATTTTTTTGTTAGACTTACTGTTGGTCCCGAATCATGAGTGTAGACCTAGTAGGTCTCTGGGGGTTTATTTTGGCCTATACTTAATTCTAAAGGTTTGGATACAACCTGTCTGGAAGAAATTTATTCTGAGTTTCGAGTCGGTTGGGATGCTTGCTGCGGATTTAACTGTAGTCCGTAAGCCTGATGTTCTGTAGCTGTGATTTCAGCCGTTAAGGCTCGTACCCTCCTTATGTAGGTTGGCACATCTTCGTTGTTACTCATCTTGATCGTCATTAGCTCGCCCAGTTTTTTCATCTGTTGGACGGGGTCGTGTAGTCGGTGTCCAGCTGATCCCATATCTGCTTGGCTGTTTGGCAGGCCTGGAAATGTACAATTATCGTGGGTGCAACAGTACGCATTAGCATTGAAGAACGAACCACGCTCTGCCTTCCCTCACCCTTTTTGATGAAGACAGATAGAATAACCATGTCGGGTGCTAACGCACCTGACACTACTAAGAGCATTAAATGGGGGGGGGGAAGGATTGAGGCTTAATGGCGCATCGACAGCTTGGTCATTAGCGCCAACCTCAGTCACAGTGCAGTGGTCTGGATCAAGGATCAAACATTGCACGCCGCATTGAAGCTAATGGGAATGATGGTTGACATTCGGTGAGTGATGCATGATGGCGACTTGCGGCCAAGATTATAGTCTTAGAAGAATTTCATAGCTGGAAGCCTTCCCGTTATCTCGGTATCGATGAATAATCACCCTATGGAAATTGACATGGAGATGAGCGGTGTAGAATCACTAAGTAGCTAGCTGGCTGTGCTAGTTACACATTTTCAACGTTATTGAGGGTCAGATTTTGCATTGAAAGCAGCTTAGCTGGCATTCCTACACGAGTTAATTTTTGTCAGTTGGGTCATTGCTCTTGATTTCAACACAATTTAAGCTTTTGTACCGCATTATTATTTTTCATTAAGTACCTGAAATGTGCCCAACTATGCTTCAAGATATAAGACACTGACGCTGTGGCGCTGTGCTACAATGGTTTACAACCTCGACTATAATTGAATTGATGTGATGTTTGTTGTGATGATTGTTACCTAACTTGGCGCGACACACTAGCGTGTGTCTAGATTGGTGAGAATGTCATAATAGTTTGCCTGCACATCACATATTTGAGGGCGTGGGTTTTCAAAGTCAAACAGCTTCACTGTTTCATGGCAAGTTCTGTTATAAATAATAATGTTCAGTAAACCAGCAAACAGCAAAAATGAACACAACAATTAATTAAAAAAAAATCACCTACCTAACACGATGTAACGACTGCCCTGTTACAGGAATTACGTCTGAAGTGGTAGGTCTTTTTGAAACAAACACGTGATGGTTATTACAGCCAGCATAATGCTTTAGACTAACCTGTCATTGAACCAGAACGCAGGTGCATGCTGTGTTTAATCAATAGAGCTAGCTCATGAACATGTAAATTTCATTGTTAAATTGCTGTATTATTATTAAATATGCAGCAGGTTCGTGCAACAGCATATTGATTAGTAATATTATGCAAATGATAAGGTCTACTAAGTAGCTTTTCACAAATTGATTCGTGTGCAGGTTTCACTCGTCTGTCGCCATCAACATAACCCATTGGATACCAGTACGGATGTTGTTAAGGTCGTAATTTAGAGTTCTCACTTGCTTTCCATCAGTGCCTTTAGTTAGCCTATTTTCATTCTTTTAACTAGTCCTGAAGGGATAAAATAAATTTTTTTCAACAAGTTATAATATTAACATTTCGTTCCTGTCTTTAAGCAGATGCACAACGAGTGATATTTTTCTTGCAAGTTTATTAAGGTAATACCTATACGGCAAATTTTTAATTAGAGTTCTGTGAAAGTAATCAGGGTTAATAATTGTAACTGGCCACATTAGGCTCACCACAGGTTCATAAAAAGGCAAAAAAACCACAAGGCAAAGGCAAAAACCACAAGTTCGTAAAACGATATACAACATTTTAATTTTCGACATTTATTGTACGTTTTGGGCACATCAAAAGCGTGCAAACGCAACTATTTTAAAATAGAAACACCATTTTGTGTTTATCTGGAGCCGGCTGGCCAGTCTGGCTCAGCGGTATAACCTCGGCCTTTGATTTCAAAGGTCCTGGGTTCGTTTCCCCGCTCAGGTAGTCTGACACGTAAGTCCAAAAGGCAACGTAAATAGGTTTGCATCTGTATTTAGTTATTTCTCGTGAGCCTTTGGCTTTCCCGTCCTTAACCTTGAACTAGATCCCTGTGTTTGCACGGTTTTGTTGTGGCCAAGAAAGTTGAAAATTAAAATGTAGCATCAAGTTTTATGAACTTGTGGTTTTTGTCTGCAGTAAGAGGCGAAGTTTTTATTGCAACTCTATAGTAGCCTTGTTTCTTTTACAAAATCTGTTGAAATAAATATTTTTGTTTCATCTCACCTTATATTCAATCTAAATTCCGTTACACTCAGTCGGGTATCTACGGATATTTCTAAATTTCGTTACCTATGTAGCTAACTTAATCGTTCAAGCTGTCTAAATAATTAATGCCTAGCTAGTTAAAACACAGTGATTTATTAAAATTAGGTTAACATATTTCAAGTGTGAAATAGGAATGAGTTAACGTATTTATGCAACGCAAAAGTTTTAATTTTTACGTAGCCAAAGTAGGTTTTTAGTTTTTTGTTAAGTTCTTTTCAAAGTCATCAAAGTCACTGTAACCATAACCTTAGGTGTCTCTCAGTCTTTAAATTCCGTCTGTTAAAAAAATCCCTGAATTACTGTATGTTCCAGCCTGTGAGAACATGAAAATAGCCTAGAACTAATTACGTAACAGAATACAACAAACTGGCCCAGTGTTCTTCAGGAGTGGAACGTCAGGTTGTTCAGTGTGTTCAAGTGCTTTAGAAATTTTGTTTCCTTCCTTTGAACACAGTGGCTCGTTGCGTGCAAGACACTGCTTTGAAATAAGGAATACACTACAATAAAAGGGGCGAAACTATGTATACGTTGTCTTCCTAATAAAGTTATTGTTAACTTAAACCAAAACAAACAATTTCACACTGCACTAGGATGCAGTAATCAGATGCCGAAATAAAAAAAAATTGGTTAATCATTGTTTAGATCGAGGTGTTAAGGATTATTTAACGCTTTTCTTCTAAAATGGTTTAACGAAGGTATTTCGAAAATATGCTGCCTGAAATACATCACCTGAAATACACTAGAGTGGACCTGTTTGGTTTCAGAATCTGTGATAACGTGTTCGTGTTGTGCTCAGTGTCATAACTAGGGCATTGTTCTGAGGAGGAAACACAAACAATTTAACGGAATGGTGCGGAGGGCGAAACCAAGAAGAGCTATGGTGTCTTGGGGAGTACTGTGAGCTTGCCAAGCTGGCTTTCGGGTAGAGATCCGGAAGCTGATGCATTTTTTGCTATTTTGCTATAATTGATGGCCTTGTAAAGTGTCATTGGACACGTTTTTATTAAATCAGTTTTGCTGACTGCAATACACATATAAAAAAAGTAACGTAAATCTCCTTGAGTGATTTCAAGCGATCAACTGCCATTCATATGTCTAAATGTGGTTGTCTTCATTAAAAAAAATTCTACGATTTGTCTTCCCACTCCATTGCCTATGGCTGAGCAAATTTCGGTCGAATGGAGTCCTGGTCACGGTTGTGACCCTAATAACTGGTTCAGTGAGTTATCTTTATGCCAGTGGACGATGTGGCCATAGCGATTAAAGTGCTATGCAAGTGATATGGGGGCGGACTGGGTAGCCGGTTCGAATCCAGGTCATCCCACTCCGACGAAACATAAGTGCATAATGATTGCTAACTGAACTACGTTATTTCTAGTGTATAATTTTCGTTTTTGGCTTATTTCCAATTTTCCGTTGTCTTCGTTAACAGAATAAATGGGCTCCATACAGCATTGGTTTCTGCGTTTTAGCTAGCTGTAGCCATTCTGGTTTTGTGTTTGTTATTGTACCACAAGAAGATGCCTTTCCTCTCATCCACATAGTATTCTCTACTGACGAGCCCAAACAACCACGAAACAGTCTGTCCAGAGATCTCTATGGTTGAGAACAGCACAATTTCTAGTGATCGAAATTAATAGCATTAATAGGATTAAATGTGGGTGTCTACCATTCAGTTGAATGAAGCCCCATACAAGCAGTAGTGTCTGCTTTTCAGATTGCTGAAGCCAGACCGATTTTGTGCTTGTTAGATTTAAATAATTTTAACTAATTCATTAGAACAAGTTGTTAAAAAAAAGGTGCTACTTGTGTATATGATGATACCCTTCTCGTAGTAAACCACTAGAACATCCCGGGCCTCATATCCAGCAATGAAAATGAACGAGACGCACTAGCATGCCAATAATTATACTGGAGCCCTAAGGGCGCATTTAGCAACGGCTCGCCTTTGCATTCTCGCAGCTAGAAGCGAGAACTAACCGGTAATTCCAACATGGCGGCAGTTTTATGTCTGCCGCCTCGCAACGAAAACAGCCAATACCATGCATTCAGATGTAACTGGACAAATTGTTTCGTCATGAGGAATTCCTTATATTATTGTCAAGGATTATAAGACTGCAAATATTTACTGAAACGATATCGGATTTAGCTAATCCAGGTAGCGTTGTTGCCACGGCAATGACACCTTTGCCACCAATATTTAATTCTAGCTGCGAGAATGCTAATGTGAGTCGTTGTCTAAATGCGACCTTACATTCGAAATTGGCAAATTAAAAAGGAAGACACCTTAATGTCTTAATGAGGGGACATGAATAAAATATACATAACTACCACACTTTTTCGATAGCTTCAACCATGTAAACGAACCACGATGTGTTCAGCAGTTTCGGAGCAGTTAAACCTACAAAAAATACAAACACTGTTAATAGCAACATGCCTTCAATTAACCATGTGTCCCGTAGTTAATGGGCTGGTGCATTGGCTATAACTACAGTAAAATATCAATTTACTTACAGACGAGGCATCAGCTCGTTTTAATGGGAAGCCACTATGAAAGCAGAGTGGGAAAGACGGAAATAACGTTGAGCAAAACTAGAGACAAAGCCAACGGCATGAAGGGAGAAATGTGTGAAGTGCATGAAGGAAGCAATGTAAAAACGATAGGAGAAACATACAGAGATGTGAGCAGGGAGAGGGGAGGACAGGAAAAACCGAAAAAATGGAGCAAGGAGGTGGTAGGATTAGGTGAAAGGAAGAGGTGCGGTTAAGGGAGGAGTTTCGGCCATTGTGTCATAGCTTGTGAAGTGGGCATGGCGTGGTTAAGAACAGATTTTTAACTTTAAATAATTCAAAGCATTCAAGATGTAACGTGCCAGGTGAAAATTCTGGTGATGCATGATATGTGAACTACGGAATCCACGGGGCAGCCTACTATGGAACATCTGTATCTGATTGTATAATATGGTACTACGGAAAGCAGGGGTGTGGGCAGTTTCTTTCTAATGAAAGTACAGAGAACTTCCTTGCTTCACACAGAAAAGGTGAGTTATACAGTTATTGGATATCGATTGTAGTAGGTCCTGTAAATTTGTTAGCATCCATTGCTGCACTGGATTGCAACATGGTGGTTGACTGTTAATTTGTTGTGGCCATATTTTCCTGAGTGTGCTGAACTTATTGAAAAACTTTGAATGTTTGAATGTTTAAAATGTTCGAATATCTAGAGTGCAGCAGTGACAGGCCGGAGCAAAGGGCTGTAAGCAGTTTTGGAGTCGGATGAGTAGACCATATAATGTTTGTTGTAACATCAGCAGCTAGTGAAGCACATGACAGTAGGTAGGGTAAAAGCATTTAATGAATAGTCGTACCTGATATAGGTCTTTTTATAAGGAAAGAAAATTGGATCGTATGTCTCGGAAATAACTTACTTCAGAGACTTCAAAGAATACATTTTTTTTGTCACCTCTTTTAGTCGATTGATGTTGGTAGGAGTTAAAAATTAACAGTTCTTGAGTGCGATGCTTTTTGGAGGCAGTTAATTTTGATTTTTCAACAGTGTATATGTTCAGAGTAAGGTTGAGGAAGTTAAGCTGCTTATTGGTTTTCTGGGTTTCATATGTGTGGAAAGGCAGTCATAAATATTGTTCAGAAAGGTGATCACCTTCGGGTGATAATGAAGGTAGCCAAGGATTTCAATGTCATCGATATATTTGGTGTTGTGTCGGAAGTCTTTAGTGGAGATGCTTGTTGCAGGTATCATCAGTATTTTGTATAAAAGTACAGAGATGACTGATAGTAGACACTGCCATTGGAGTCACTACTATTTATTTGGCAAAACCTGTTATCGTGGGAGATGTAGGTAGTCTGTGCACAAGTACAGTTCGATCCAAGCAGAGATCTTCGGACCATTTTACCTCTTTTTGGATTTCAGTTTTGCCTTGTTAGGCGAGGTAGACATGGTGCATAGGTAAGGCATAAACATGGCTAGCGCTTCAAATGAGGGCCATTCATCTGTGGGGTTTGCTTTGATTTCTTTGGGCTGGTTGACCAGCTGAATGTTGTTTGTACAGCTGTTTGAGTTGTTTATCATATTCTTTAGGATAAGCATAAGAAATGTGCAAATGGGTGGATTGGAAGTACGCTTACCCAAAGAAATGATATGGATGCAATCTGTACATTTATGAGTTTTTATTTGTTAGAGTGCTAAGGATGTAGCAGCCTACGTGTTAATAGGAGCAGATCATTGTTCGCAAGTGAAAAGTTTCCCTTGGACCATTTCTTTAGGTTGAGACGTAAATTGATTGGTTGGATCGTGCTTCATTCTGTGTAAAGATGTGTGTCTTTAAGTTTTGCTGTGATTTCTGTAGGGTACGTGGCTGAGTCTAGAGCGACTATTTTGATATCCTTTATCACCAGCAAGGATGGCAATGTTGGCATTTAAGTGTCTGGACTGTAATTTTTGGTCGTTTAGTAAAGTTGCGGGATCGTGGCTGGTACTCGTGGCAGCATTCATGGTAATTCTAAGGATTCCCTTACCATTTTGTTGGTCGGGGAATGCAAATAATTTGGTTTCAATGGGCACAGCAACCTTTGGTAACAACTGAAGGAGTTGGTTACTAGAAACAGTTTGGAACACATTGATAAATTACCTGAGTAGGATTAAGTGGCTGTTTTGAGAAGTCACAGCCCGTGGGATGTTTATTTGTGGTCACTTGTGAGGATCGATGGGGCCAAGGCAAATAGCATTTTTTATTTTCTTTTGATTCATGTCCTGGATGTGTTGGAAATGTGCATACTGCATAGTGGTATTGTTTGGTGGACTGTAACAGGGCCTGGGAATGTCCCAGAGAGAGGGCACAACGAATAATAGCTGCAGTATTGGATATGGCAGAATTTAGACAATCAAAATAGCGTAGGTTTGTGTAATGAATATATCATGGTGTTTTACCTTTTAACTTGTTGAAGTTGAAATATTGGTGCTAAAGTGACGACTTGTTTACACAAGTGCATCTGGTTCTATTCTACTACAACACAATGCACTATTTTCAGCCTGCATATTGCAAGAGCTATCGTCTCCACAATTATGCGAGGTCCGAAAATCGGGTGAGCCATCTTTGCTGATTAGGGTGCCAATTTTTAGATGGATGATGACCAATAAACCACACTGTCTGTGCGTTTTCGAATTCCAATAGCTTTGGGAGTTTGCTTTTTAAAATGGCATTAATAAAGTCTGTGTTGGAGTTACACACCTGAATTATTCTGGGAATTTTTTTTATCAGATTGTTCATTAGGTCTATTGCCTCACCTTAAGAGGTCTGGTCTAAACCACCAATCTGGTCATGACTTTTGTCTATGTCACTGCCAGAATAAGGGTATGGAGAAGATGTGACTCAACCGAGGGTAAAAGAACGAGTTGAAACACTTAACGACTGTTTGGAACTATTCATCACGCTACATTTTTTTTGAAGAACTTAGCTATATTTTTTCCTAGTTTTCTGCACTGTAATTCATCTGGAATTTTAACCTTTGGATTCTAAAAGCATGCAACGCTGTTTAATGCCAAATGTTCTGTGTCAGTCTGGCTTAGCGGTAGGGCCATGGCCTTTGATTTCAGAGGTCCTGGGTTCGTTTCCCCGCTCAGGCAGTCTGACATATAAGTCCAAAAGGCAATGTAAATAGGTTTGCATCCGTATTTCGTTAACCAATTTCGAGCCCATTGGCTTTCCGTCCCGTTTAAGAACTTAGAAATACATTTTGAAATCACTCTATCCTGAGTTGAGTAAATACATTTTTGGAGTGATAATACGAAATACTTGCATAAGTAAAATTGTTTTAGGCATCTGCGCATTAATCCTTTACGTGAAACAAGTCATTAAATATCTTGTTAACTCGTCGATGACAACAAGTATTCGTATTTTTGCTGGGCTTTTGTTATTGGTAATTCTTGTTTCCACTCGTGGTTTACCATACGGAATGAATGCATCAGTGAGATTGCTTTCAATCTACCAACATTACGCCTGCTATGGTAATTTTTTATGTGACCCTAACGACAAGTTTTTACAAAATGTTGAGCCATTCTGTTGATCCTTGAGCAGAGAATAGTATTTTTTCTACTATGTCTTAAAAACTTAAGGGCATCAAAATGTTCTCGTAGAATTGAGAAATTTTTAAGAACTAAGATTTCATGTTTCACATTTTGCAGCAAGAAAAACTTTCATGTTTGAGCTCTCCACGGGATTTCAGCTAATATCAACAGATTTTCAACATTACTTCTGTATTTCGCAATTTCTTTAATGTGGCACCATTATGACATGAAAGGTCATCCTCACACGATTCTTTCAAAATTCATTTAACAAACCTCATAAAATGTTCTTTTAAGGACTGGCCAGCCAGTATATTTATAAAAGAATCTGCAAAACAAGAAACTTCTTAAAATCGTTCGCACATCTGTGATTCTTTAAGGGGGGGGGGGGGGAGATGGGGCTTAATGGGGCTTAATGGTGATTCTTTAAGGGGGGGAGATGGGGCTTAATGGTGATTCTTTAAGGGGTTCAGTATGCCTATAATAGAAGCTTGGTAGGATTCAGTTGTACAACTTTTGTTTGTACCCATATAGCCCATGATGGTATGTCTTTCTGGTGGAACATTTTTTTTTAAATTTCCAAATGAGGCGTCCATGGGCTTATTAGAGATCCCGATCAACCCTGTGAACATCTACATAGTGTATAAAGCATAGATGATGTGCAGGTTCTACTAATTAGACATCACACGAAAAAAAACGAGCTCAGATATTTTTAACCTAAACGTCGTATATTTTGATGCCTTAGCTGTCATCATCCATATGAAAGTCAAATTTTGCTATACGTCTCTTCCACTAGCATGTGCAATCGCTCATGGTATTTATCACGACATACAATAAAAGTGCTTAATTTCGGCAGTGGAACCAGGTCATCACCCAAATATATTTATGGGAGAAGTAATTCACCACCTTATACTATTTTAGGTTCTGGTTGGCCAGTCGAAAATCTGTATTTTATGATCGTTTTCAATCGCCTGTCACGCGTATGCACTAATGTTGGCAGTGACTGGAACCTTGTACACGCATTGAGCGGCTGGCGTACATAATGTCTGCGGTGTTAGGCCTAACCCTGACTTTGGCTGTCGATACGGTTTTTGCTACTGGCAAAATGCGTCTTACCGTTCTCTGCGAACGTCCAGTGGCAATGCCGGCCCCTTGAATTTATTGTTTCAGCATCCGTGTTGAGTACAGAGCCTTGATGTATTTGAAGACATTCCAAACAATCTTCCCAACCTGTAAATTCAAAGGTTTTTTACGTTGGGAAAGCGACGAAGCGAGCGATACGGTAGCCATATTGGTTCGTCTGCTCGAAGAGAAATTTTACCAGGCATGATCAATCCATTTTCCGAAAATCCGCCCGATTGGCCAACCAGAATCTAAAATAGTATAGGTTTCGTTGGTTCTGTTTCGAGATCTGAAATATTTTTGAAGCATCTTCACTAAATCATGAAGCTATAACACCTTGGTTCACAGGTTGGTCAACATTCTGCCTTTGTAATCAACTGGGAGGATATGGATGGTTAACAACTGTTGGGGCTCTGTCTCTGAATGCTGATAAACATAGATGGCAATGATGAAACAACCCATTCTGAATGTGTGGTGCAGTGGCAACCCGGACCACTGCACTGTGACTGAGGTTGGCGCTAATGACCAAGCTGTCGACGCGCTATTAAGCTTCATCCCCCCCATTCTGAATCACTGACATATTAACATGCTGTAATCACCCTATTCATAATATTCTGTGTTTAGACCTTGTGCCTTTTTTACCCGTAATATACAACAATGACATGTTACGTTGTTATTCTTGAACTACATTACTCCTTAGAAATGTAGCTCTCCGAGCAGTACAAGAAGTATTTCCCACCAAAAAATATTTCCTGTTTTTGAATTCAAATTAAACTAATATACTCAATTCTAGATGCATCTTACTATTTTTCTAATCACTGTCCAGCTTCAGGGTTCAGGAACTAGCTGACACGAATAAGAATAAGGTCACTATAAAATAATTGAAAAAATTTGATATGTTGTATACCCCAGGGAAAGTTTGAAATTGGAGTTTTTTATTGTCACTTCCTTCCCTTAGCGGAAGGTGAGCCAGAAGTCATAATTCCAGGATGAAATTATTGACTGGTCGAAATAAAATATTACCATGTAAGTAAATAATCTATTTGTAAGAATATCATATTCATGATGGTTGCTTAAATCATCAACAGAGTTCATGACCACTGTGATAATAGGATCTAATAGGTTGTCTGTACACCAAATATTTCAGGGCATGGGCTCTCAAAATCAGTTTCATGATAAGTTCTGTTATACATTATAATGTTCAGTAAAAATGTAGAGTTGTGTGCAATGATTAATTTTGAAAAATTTGAAGAAAACGTGATAAATGTTAGCTTTAAAAGTCCGTGATCCTAAGACGAATTGTATTATGACTTGCGTCTAGTCCACAAACGAATAAGGAGGTGGGGGAAATCTTGATAAACATTCATACTTTACTTTCTTGAAGAAATGGCAGCAGTGTGGTTACATGGGATAAGGGTGCAAAAGGGCTGGCGTAGCGACGATTTTCGGAAAAATAGTGACGACGTTCGAAAGTTCAAGGTCACATGTACGATTGAAAAAACATGCCTCGATTAATGACGGGTCGCAAAAATTCTATGCTCATCTCCCATAAATTAACTACATAATACAGAAATAAATTCATTACTCACATATCCAAACTTGTGTGTTAATCAAGAGTTACAGGTTGCAGATCTTTGATGAGGGAAGCATACGCTCAATGTTGGCACAGCAAAGGTTGCGCCGTTACACGGTAAAGCAATTGTAGTTACTTTTCAGACACTGTATAACTTGAACATGACAACAAAATACGACCATTCAAGTCAGAAACACAGGTAAGAAGAGTACAGAGAGAAAGAAAAAATTACAAGAATGAGTGTACTGTCGAAGCTATCAAATTTAAAAATTGTTGTTCCGAGAAAGGAAAAAAAATTTTAGAAAAAAAAAAAGGCCCAACCCCCCCCCCAGCTTGCTCCGGAAAAGCTCCAGAAAGCAAGAAAAAAGTGAAGAAAATACAAAGAATCAATAAATTCAAGTTTCTAGAATTAAAATACTAATTCAAGTACCTTTAATCTCCAGCCGCTCACAATCCCTAAGACAAAAACTATAATTAGAAGACAGCGTCAGTCGCAAAAGACGTTCCCACAACGAGCAAAAAAAAAAAACGTAATGAGCAAACTTAAGGTGCGAACAAAGTCGCGTCAAAATTTGTCTCCTTTCCACGATGTAGTGACTGCGCTGTTACACGAATTACGTCTGAAATGATAGGGGTTGTAAAACTAAGACTTGATGCTTAATACCGCCATCTCAACAAATTAAACTAACTTGTTATTGAAGCAGAATGCAGGTGCACGCTATGTTTATCCAATAGAGCTAACTCACGAATACATAAATTTCACTGCTGAGTTGCTGTATCATTATAAATTATGCATCAGATTCGTTTAATAGCATAATGATTAGTTTTATCATGCAAATGATAAGTTGTACAGAAGTAGCTTTTCACATATTGATTCTTGCGCAGGTCTCATTCGTCTGTTGCCATCAACTTTACCTCCTGGATACCGGTAAGGATGTTGTTGAGGTCGTATTTTAGAGTTCTCACAAAGCTTGCTTTCCATTAATGATTTTAGTTAGCCTATTTAATTCTTTTAACTAGTCGTGAAGAGATTAAATATATTTTTTTAAACAAGATATAATATTAACATTTCGTTCCTGTCTATAAGCAGACACATAATGAGTGATATTTCTCTTGCATGTTTATAAATCAAATAGCAGTGGTAAAGTGCGATATGAGGCAGATCAACCCACCCAAGACCAGAAGTGACGTCATCCAAGATGGCGGACCAGAACGACGTCTTACTGGAGTGACGCCATCCAAGATGGAGGACTGGAATGACGTCATTACCCCGACTTTTGATTTTAGTCAATCTGGAGGAGGATGGGAAAGTCCTTTTTGGTATCTTTTTAATTCCTTTTGCCACCTCCCAGTGGTAAAGCGCAATATGAGTGCAGATCCACCCCACACCACTAATGAAGAATTAGCAACTGCAAGCAATTTGCTACCTTAATTGTCCTTTTGCTACATCAGTGTTCTTATGCTACCTAAATGTGTCCTTAGGCTACCTAAAGGTGTCTGTATGCTACCTGTTTCCTTATGCTACCTGAATTTGTCCTTACGCTACCTAACTGTGTCCTTATGCTACCTAACTGTGTCCTTATGCTGCCTTCTAATGACAAATTAGGCACTGCGATATCGCACAGGGACACACCGGATCAGGAACTCTTGCAAATGCTTTTTCAGCTTTACATTGTGAGAACTCTCAAATGCTTTCAGAGCGTAAAACATTACGAATTAGCAACTGCAAGGTTTCACTAGGTCAGACATTCCTGCAAATGCCATTTAAGCTCTCACATTGAGAGAACTCTCGAATGCTTTCAGAGCGTGAAAATGACGAATTAGCAACTGCAAGGTCGCACTGGATCATACCGGGTCAGCCACTCTTGCAAATGATGTTTCAGACTCTGAGAACTGTAAGATGCTTTCTGTGTGAAAATGATAAATTAGTAATTGCAATGTTGCATCGGGTCACGAGATCTTGGGTGGTGGGGGGGGGGGGGGGTCGGGCACTCATGAAAATGCTTCAGAACTCTCGAATGCACCGAAATGCATGAAAATAACTAATTAGCAACATCACGGGGGTCCCAAATTGGGAGTGCTTATAAGTGCAATAAACGAGGCAACGATAATATGGCTTCTTTCCACACCACCTAGGAGGTAAAGCATATGGTGCTCGAGCATTTTTATTACTGGTGGAGTCTTTCTTTCTAATCTGCTTCTTCCATGCTTTAAAATCCTCCAACTTTCTCCACCTGTTCTCTGACCCAGCAGATGGCCTTCTCGTTCTCCTCGGCTATTTTTGCTTCAGTCAGTTTTTGTGCTTCGCACTCTTTAAACTGGAGGGCCATTACCCACCCCCTCCTCATTGTTCATCACATCCACGTCAGCGTTGAAATCGTCAGTGTATTCATCCCAATCGCCTGTATCATAGTGACCGATGTGTAAAGTAGCTTCTTCGTTGTTCAGGATACACCTCTGGTTGTCGTAAGGTGGGAGGAGGGATTTAGATATTCTAGCAGTCCTCAGTTCTTGCCGACACTGAAAATTTTGGCCAGCTTTCCGTCTGCGGAGGTACCAGAGAGTTTACGACCGCTTCAAAGTCGCTGAATCTCAAATATTTTTTTCACGAAGGAGTTTGGATAGTCTCGATCTTCTTGATCACATCTTTTTTTTTCGTAGGTTTAACCGAGTACAATTTTGACCTGAAGCTGATGAACTATAGGATGGGGTCACTGCCGATTTCGTCTTTCAGTTTCTCCAACACTTGTTTGTTCGTGCTGGAAAAAAAGAGATAATTCAATGGGTAGCCGCTTTTGTCAAAACAGTATCTCTGTAGATGCCCTCCGTTTCTATCTCGTAGCGGAGTTTGTCGGTGTCAGTGAAAAAGATTTGGCGCGAAATTCGTACTTTGGCCAAATGTAGTCGTAGCAGAATTCGAACATGAAAACTACATGCCATGGATTAAAGTTACCAGTGTTGAATCTACTCGAATTTTTAAGATTTTAATGGCATAACACAGGAAATTTACGTCTGTGAACAGCAGTTTTGTTTGAACACCATATTTTTCTTTGCGTACCAGTAATGAAATTCATACAGAAGGAGTTTATATAACTCGAGTAAGGTGAATAGGAGGGAAGATCGCGCACCACGTAGGTCATTTTAAGACAATCTGCACCAGATTGTCATGCAATACGTTAAACGAATCTGTGTTGGGTTAGTTGGAATGCTTGCTGACATTCCAAAAATTAAATAAGTACAGATGCAAACCTTTTATGTTGCCTTTTGGGCTTACATGTCAGACTTCCTGAGTAGGGAATCGAACCCCTGACCTTTCAAACCACAGGTTGAGGTCCTACCCCTGCGCCATACTGACACGGCCAGCGGTTAATCTAGAGATTGGTGATCAGTCTTTTCAGTTTCTGTTCCAGTGTCTTGCCGAAAATACTGTTGTTAAGTTGTTTGCAAAAGTTCTGTTGAAACTCCTCTTCGATTCTTTACTTTTTGCAGTATTACAATCGATATATTGTTTCAACCACGGTTTCTGGTTGAAACTAAGCACCTTCCTAATGTGACGAAATACCTTACCTTGCTGGCGACATAACTTTAAGCTACTGTGGTGAACTATGTACAGTTTCTTTCACAGTAAGTAGGTCACTAGCGTTTCAGCAGGAAACACCGGTTCTCTGGAGCAAGCTGGTAGTCGCTGTGGAGTGGGTGAAGGTCGTCTGGGTAGTCCAGATCTACTTTCAGATTGTATTCTACCAGCGAGGTTTCCGCTATCATGGTCACGTTGATGGCTATAATCTCATCTTTTGTTAGATACGTACGTACAGTCATCGTAAGGCAGCATCTGGCTCATGGCCCAGCCGTACATGTTATTCATGTCCCATTAATTTGATGATGCACATTTTAGATTTTGTTATATCTTGCATTTCGAGAATGTTCCGGTTGTTGGCCTCCACATACATTTCACTTATGAAGCTAACTCCCCTGTATTAACGCAGTGATGAACTTATGTTTGCTAGAGTTAGTAAATACTTGAATCTAAGCCTTTATCATCTTTAAAGCTGCTGCCCAGCTGAACCCCATGGTGGAGACGTCATCACATGGATCTATGCCATAGTTTTACAAACAAATCTGGCAGGATTCGTCAAAAATATTTACTAAAAGCAAGCAATCTATTGGCTGATATTTTTTGTTGTATGAGGCTAAGCTTTTGATTTTAAGCATACTCCAAATCTTTTTAACCTGTGCATACTTTTAGTCAGTTAGGTCCTTTTCTTTGAGATTTTAATAATGGCTTCATCAGGCCCAAAACATGTTCAAACCATATTTGTATGGACTTACGCATTACGGGCTAACATATCATACGCAGTGGCTTGGTCTACATCAGGGAGGAATCACCTTGCCTTCCTTCCCATCAACTTTCAAGTAGTGCCATATCATTTGAAAGTCACAATAGAATTTATATAATTTTGTCATAGATTACAGAAGGCGAAAGAAATTAAAGTTGTCTATTAACTTAAGCCGAATGCACCTTTTCTTTTTCTTTTGTTTCACCACAGCCAATTTCAACTGTGACAGTCATGCTCAAGAATATTTGCATGTTTCTCTCTAAGACGTTACTTTAACAAACTTTTGTGCTCCTCTTATTACCGATAAATGCATATCATGTGCTTCCAAATTGTGGAATACAACCAGGATTGTGATGCACTTCCAAGCATTCACATTGCAACTCGAGTGAGAAGCTTCACTGTATTGGCTGGTAACTTTGCAGTGATCCTGGACTTTGACATCTTTCAGACAAAATGGCTCCTCACAATAGAGGCAGATTAAGACGTTGTTAAATTCAACCTGTTGGAATGGAGTGAGAAATAGTGGCTGGATTCTTTTTTATATTTCGTTGCACAGTTGAGCTTCCTCAACCAAGTATTGAAGGAATTTTTCAACAGCATCATGTGTAATTGGCTCTATGTTCCTGTCCTGGTCCCACTCCGACTTAGCTTGAAGCTGCAGGTTGATGATGATTTTTTTTCTGTTACTGCTCGAGAGTGGATTTTGTAGGGCGGCAGCGATAGGTTTGAGCAGGCACTCGAAATTGGCATATATGATTTTGTGGCAAAACAAAATCTGCAGTACTCCTCGTTCCTGGCATTGGAGAAATTGGTAAACATCCACGATGGCACAATAGTGAGAATCACCTGAGAGATTGGTAATTAAAAGAAGATCTATGGGTTGACCTTTAAAATTCGTGCTCACAGGATGGTGATACAACCATTCTCTTCGGTGTAAGCGATCATATTACTCGATCAATTTATATTGGCTTTCTAGAAAGCATCAATGTGATGCAGCTCTGTTGGAAAGATAATATTTGAAGATTCTACTGTTCTCTCATAGGCTTCGCAGTCTTTTGGGTCCAAGCTGTTTGCGTGGTGTTTCACAGCTAAAACCGAATGCAAGAAGCACTTGTGGTCGGGCAAATTTCGAACATTGAGAATGGAGTTCTTTTTTATTTTGGGGGACAGACAAATGTCCGAACCTGGCCTGAGTGGGTAAGTTTTTTGCCACACGGGTAGTGATTTTGTAGTAGCGACTAATCACCCAACAGCTCCCTTCTTCTGTGAATTTGTCAATGGAACATTTGATTTTACGATAAGCTGTGTCCAGCAGCAGTGGAATATCCAATGAAATGTACATGGGGCATTGTGTCACCCAAATCCAATTGCTGCTTTTTGGCTGAATGAAAAATACTCCCAAACATACTTGAGCTTTACAAATCCCAAATTGCCAGACACAAACAGTCAACAGAGATTCCTTACTGTCACATCAATATTTAAAATGTACACAGGATATGCAACGTGTACAGCTTTCCTGTACTCTCGGTGACTGAGGGCTTAGTGAGTGGTGGTAAATCATAATTTCTACGGTATTCCGCTTCAGTGATGTTACTTCCAGTTCAATGAAGTTACTTTCGGTCTGCGATGACACTTCCAGTAAAAAAAGATTTTTTAATGTTTTTGTGCAATGAGTTTCTATGCCATTCCAGTTCAATGACGTTTTTTCCGATCTGTTCATTATGTCGTCTTTTCTGTCCACATTGTACAGCTGCCATGAGTGACTTCCGTTTCTTGATGTATCACTAGTGACCTTTTTTCTACGCAACCTAACCAAGTTACCAGCACAGTCTCAGTTTCATTGACGTCACTTCCACTCTGGTTGAGGGACACGACCATAAATTCAAAATGGATACATTACTGACATTAAATTGCTATAAACTAGTACATAAATAAATAAAAACATATGAAGTTTTGAAGCAGTTTAATAAAATCAAAAGAAAGCTTTTGTTTTATTTTAAATCGAGTGTGTATTAATGAAAACAAATAAATACACTTGAGTAAACAGTTCATGTATCAGCAATATTGAGTTCAATATTCTTTATTCAAAAGTGTCCATATGCTAGAGATGTAACCGCTGTATTATATAACTATCATTTCGAATCCTGTGTACTTAAAGATTCTTTTGTACATTGTTACAGATAACAAGCTTAAAGCATCTTATAGCAGTTAAAAAGTGACTCAAAGTTTGTTCAAACGAAAAATAAGTAGCGCCATTCAGACATCTCAAACAATGGTCAAAACTCACAACATTTTGTGATACACTTCGTTTTATACCTTTACCTACTGTATTACATTCACCCCTAAGCAAAATAGTGTAAAATTTGGACTTGAGGCCTCTAACAATTTTATAGGAAATTCGGGAAGTTCATTCTTGAACTTGACAGATATTTTCTTGTTAGCTATACTGTACAAAGGGTGAATAATAGGGTAATTACTAGTGTTTAAGCCTGCATATCGGCATACATCTCAGGTATGAACATGTGTAAATCAATGAATTGGTATCAGATGAAGTAGTTCTGCCTTCTGACCGCGCCTACACTTAATTTACTCTAATGAAAATCGTACATACATAGTTTAGATTGTTCAATAAGACAGAACCAGATGTACACTGCTGTGTTTAGGACCACCTTTTTGCGTGCTAGCTTGAACAGGGTCAAATCAGGTGCTGCGATATCGAAATATTCCGCTGTGGGTTTATGCATAACTTGAAGATTTGGGTTCTCGTTAGGCTGTTAATGAGATATTTACCTGTTTCCTTATGTTCTTCATGCTCTTACCGAAAATAATGTTATTTGATGCTTTGTACATGTTTCATTCAAAATCAGTGGTAGCTGCCACACGTTTTGAAGTGTTGTAGTCGCTGTGAGGTTGCAGCCAAGCTTTCTCGGTAAACTGTATAGCTTTGTAGACTTTTGGAACTAAAATTCCTTACTGCACCTAATAAATAGGGTTTCGGTGATAGCAAACATACATAAAGTTCCCATTTCATGGGTGAGAAACTAACCTGTTTGAGTCACCATGAATGTATACAGGGAAGCCAACTCCTTGTTAAAAGGTGAGAGCATCTGATCAGTGATCACAATATTTTCTGGAGCTAGGGGAAAGTATTATGGCTGTCATGAAGGTGAATTCGATATTCCAACTCCACCATTACAGCATGCCCCACATTAGAGCCAGAAGGCAATAACATTAAAGTCGGTAATAATTCAGACAGTTCTTTAAGACAACCAACTACAGAAAATTAGCATATCGCACAGACATTCACAAACAGAAACCATACAAATTGTTAGCCTCTAAAAAAAATAACATAGCTTGTTTCAATACTAGGGTCGAAATCATCTAACAATGGGTTGTTTGTCTTTGCGTAACATTTAGATATGATGGACACACCCCCACGATTTCCAGACTCAATCATCAAGTTTAAACTGGGGTCTGTCAATCTTTCACGTTGCATTCATAATGCAGCATCCCATGATAAACCAGGCAAGGTATAAAAGTGACCTAAGTCTAGTCTATACTGCAATAAACATAGTTTATGGAAATTTTCGAAAACATCAGCCAGTAAACAAGCGTCTGCCATCACATACAAATCATGGGAATCACCTGATGAGATACACTTATTTCATCCCAGACTGTCAGTCCATAAGAATAACCCACATCACTTATGTCCTCACCCTGTAGTTTCAGGCCTCTATGGGTTGTAATGAGATCTCACCGAACTTGTTAAAACTGTCTTCATGTTCAGACGGATATATGCCTTTACGAGCCAGTAAATGGGTCGAAGAAGGGAACACCTCGTTCTGTACGGGGAAAAAAATCTATCGTCTCAACTAACGTGTTTAAGAAAGATGAGAAAAACTGTTACAAATCAAGAAATTGGAATATGTTCCCGATTCTCAAAGAAGTAAAACGCTCAGAATTTTGAGCATTACATGTATCTTTTCCTTATCAAAATAAGATAATGTTCAAGTTACCAGCTGACTGTGGTACGATTTGAAATTGTGGAAGAAGATTGGAAGTATAGACTTGTATTTAAAGAGGAGATTGCACTGGCCATTAGCAGTTCCTTAATACTTCCCCATGATTTGATAACGGTCTCTATCTTTATAATAGTAGCTATAGTGATTGAACTTCATATCACAGATGTGGCAATATGTAGCATTGGTCAAATCTATACTACTTCGGGTATCTGTTATCATAACTGTTAAAGTTTGCTTGATTTTGTCAAATTATTTCCAAACCAAAATGAGGTTATAATACGTAATATTCCAAGAGCTATAGAAATTATCAATAATTTTTACAGCACGAGCGTTTTGGCCCCTATAAACTCTCGAGTGCTGTTTAGGCAGAAAGTAATTTTAAGAGTGTGAAGAATGAGGGAAATTATCTGAAAGTAAATAACACGAGTGAGTTTACTGGGTACATTGCAAGAGTTAGTAAAATATTGAAATACATACTACAGTGGAACGTAATAATTTACAAAATGGTGCGCCAAATTTGTTGCTAGGTTGTGTTAGGTCTAACAACGCAGCCGAGCTTCGCCATTGGCATTGCTAGGTTATGCAAACAATCGACACAGTGCGTATTTTGAAAGAAATGCCTTCCGGGTTGTTTTGATAGGAAAATACATACTTTTATTTTAAATGAATGCATCAAACGTATTGTAAATGTCGACATTGTAACATTTGAAGCGAGTGACGGACGGAAGCATATCAACACTGGATAGCGCTGTCCATGTTTTGCATTACAGTGTGTCGACCAATAAAAGCTACAAGATATTCCCTTACAGATTTAGTTTCAAATTTAGGTAATGAATATTGACTTACGGTGATCGCACCACAATAGCTTTCAAAAGCTACTGTGGTGTAATCACTGTATGTGTTATCACTGTAAGTTGGTTGTGATTGGATGAATTTAGTACGCAATCAAGAAAGCAAATTTCTGTCAGGGAAATTCTGAAACAAATTTATCACATAGTCCTCACCTCGATAGCCAACATGACCAACTAGTACACAGACATAGCCCCAAAGCATGTACAAGTGTATTTTATGAGTGAAAGAACTGTCAGGATTTGGCTTGCAAGTATGTAATTTGACTGAAACTGATTCAAATTCAGCATGTAACACGAAATGATGGGGCAACTGACGACCTTACCGAGTAAATGGCATAAATGGCTTTTTATGCATTTCAATATAAGTAAAGCGTATTAAGCGTATTTATAAATAACATATTTCGCATCTAAAGTGCACAGGACAGGGAAGGACACCAAAGTGTCACTAACACCATGTTGCAGTTTCATGGTTTTATACAATAATAAATGTTAAACCAATACTGGTTTGGATTGAAAAGGCTACTTGCAGTAGGAGCAAGCAGCTCTTTGCTTTCTCGAAGAAACCGGGCAGTTAAAGTCTCGAATCACGCAGTAATGAAGACCAAGTAATAATTCAATTTGAGGACAACCAGTATGCTTACTAATGTGTAGAGGGAATACATTACTATTCTCATAGCCATGAACGAAAATTTTAGACAAATTGTTTCGGCTTTCAAATATGGCTATCTCGCTAACAGAATTGGGGAATGATAATCCGCTCTAGATTAAATCTTTGATGTAAGGAACATAGTGACTTGCTTTATTAAATTTTGTTGTCCATCAACAGGATGCAAACCTGCTAAAACAGAATACAGCAAACTCTTAGGGTCTTAAAACTTGACGTTTAGAGTACTTTTTTTACAGTTAAAAACCAATGCTACTTAACAGCATCGCAACAACCACCATGGAATATAAAGCAATCTTCCATGTGTGTAACTACCCATCTGGATCCTCGTTTGTGAAATGCATGTAATTGTGGATAACTTTTTCGAAGGCTGCTTTGATTTCAGTTTCAGTGTCAGCTGCTGATACTAACCTTCAAATTGAACTACATAAATAAACCTTCATTCATGTCTTTTTTCACCGTCCATTTGCATCATTTTCTAATGAAGCTGTAACATATCCCATAAACTTCACTTGACACAGTCGGATAAGTAGTGACATTAATGTTTTCTTTATGTGCGTACTGATGTGTGAGCAGTGCTGCTGTGCATCTGCACATGTGGTTTCTGAAGGTTCACTATACACATATGTACTACAATAGTTTTCAAATGCCGATGACTATAAATAAAAAGAGGGTGTAGTAGGCATCTGAAAATACTCATCATTCATGTGATGCAGCATTTCCACATCACCATTACAGTCATGAGGCCAATCGGAGTACCTAACCAGATGTTGACATTGATGACGATGTAAGGCAATGCCTGTTGTAAAGTTAATCCCACAGGTGACACACATATTGGATGTATGTGAGCATTTCTGAAGCATCTCGTAAAACTGCCCCATGTGGGTTAGGTACGACCACACGTATCACACCTTTATCTCGGCATCTTACTTAATTGTCATTTCATAAAAAGAAAATAAAAAAGATGGGAGACAAGAAAGTGACTATAATAACCAACAACAATTCATAGTGTGTATAAAGAAACAACATTTACATTATCATTAAAGTAAAGTTAATACAAACAAACCAATAAAAATGACAGCTTTATTCAAACTGTTTTAATGCATTCACAAACCGGTACAAGAATTGATCAGGTCGTTACATCGAGACCAGTTTCTTAATAATATCAACTGCTTTCAGTCCCTTCCAACAATCGTTATTAGATTCTTAGATTAGGATAAGCACACATAAGCCGATGTTCATGGCTTATAAAGACACTTTATTTTAGACCTACTTCATAGAACATCATTTCTTCAGATACTGCAGTATGTGATCTGACAGAGTTAATAGCCAATAAGTGTTGAAAAACTCACAGGGACTGATGACAACCAATAATTGTGACCCGTTTTATCACAGCTACCCAGATTTATAATGGTTCATCCAAGAGTCTTGGGTGTGTGGTTTTAAGGGAAGGCATCGAAATATGTGCTGTAGCTACCATTTAAAATATTGTTCATTTTGTTAGCATTCATTCTGTAGAGAGCACGTTCTGTCGTTCATCAATCTTCATTAATGTTTCACGGTTACCAAGAATAACGACTTTCACGTTATGTGTAAGAGCTACTGAAAAGTGCAGGACAAGATGCACCAACCAGTTCGTAACTCAAAAAATGTGATTCTCGTTATCCGCGCAATGGTCTTGCGTGAGGTCAACACAAAACAGACATTTACTGCCTGTACTGAATTCTGAGTAAGCTATCTCGTTACTGGTGTTATGCAATGGAATTCCGAGCCCACTGAACAGCACTGTATAGGCCTGAACGTAATTATTCCCGGTAACAATGACTGCATCCCATCGACCAAAAGTGTTTAAGTGTCTAGCTCAAAGGGGTTGAAATAGAAGGGGTCGTTAGAATATATACCATTAAAAGCCTCGTGTCGGACCACCCAAATAATTATAATTGCTACCCATTAAAAATATTATCTATATGTCTGTTTCTAACACCTGTGATGAGAGTATGCATTTTTATGTCAGTTTTTCTGTATTGATATTTACTTGGGCAAACAGCTAAAGCTCGAGTGTGACCTAACAATACATTAGGTGCTGGCGTGACCTAACGGATGTACAGAAAAGCATCTTCTGGTTCTACGTGTAGGTGAAACTGAGGCTTATGACGGACGAAACGGAACTTAAGTTTGGCGTTATTTAATATCAAGCTTGGTTGGAGATAGAGATTGTAATGTTTGCTGCACTCATCCAAAAATATGGATTAAGTTGTGTGTCTTTAACTTCGTTTCTGTACTTTAGGAATGTCTGTAGGTATGCCTTATCATAAGTGTCATTTGTATTACTAGCTACAGACCCGTTCAGCTTGATGTCAACTTGAGAGAACAATGAATATAAAAAAAGTTCACAGGTGTCACCATAGCACTCGCAGCTTGTGGTAGAGCAACACTTGAGGCTTTCATTATTTTCAGCTAGATATAAATTAAATTTGTGATAAATCAATGTAGTCTTTATGGTTGGGCACGGTGAAGTCCATTACTTGGCTTGCACAAATGTTAATGATCGGCCGGTACTCTACATTATTAGTTTTTTAGGATAGTGAGTTGTGTAGGAGCTACAACAAATAAGTCTTATGTTGACAGAAGAGATTCGCAGCACTATGGGTGAATGTATATCATGAAGATGGTTGATGGGACGGCTCCAGAGTTGTAGTACATTTTCTCAGGTCTAGTCCAATACATCTTGGCAGTCTTCTTTCGTTTTTTACACCTAGCCTTGCATTCTTTCATCTTTTTTCCTTTTAGTAGCAACTCTTCTACGTCCACTACCTCTTTGAATTTTACTTATAGCAACACTTATCACACATCGTGCATTCTCTTTTAGTCTGTCTTTTAAAGCTACCCTATAATTCTTACCAGCAAAAAACCCGGTCTTACAGATTTACGTATGAAATAAGAGCCAATCCCTTTCAAGAAAGGAAGGCTATTTTACCCAATGAGCTAATAATCACAGAAATTCCATATCCACACTGCTGTGATTTCCCGTAATAAATCGGTAGCCCATCTAGTGGCCTGGTTGACGTAATAATCAGAATATGGATACCGATGTTAATGGCAACAATAGGCAATGGAGCAGAAACAAGTCAGCTATATATAGAGACAGACAGGGATGTTTCTACTTTGCACGCCATAAATGAAGCTCACAAAGAAATCTGCCATACATGGACATTGAATTTTTTTTCAAATATTGTTTCTCAGGTCTATTTCCACATATTGGAAAGAATGGGCCAGCAGAGGAAAATAATGCAATCTTTGGAATTCGGTATTAGTAGTTTCACCAATTTCACCCTGGACCAGCACTATTCTCAACAATGGAACCCTTGAGTTGCCCACTGTCTGCTGTTGAATAATATTAGAATACACGTACACAGATTGTACGGGAGTGTTAGGTTTTTCCTTGACTGGCAACTTAGTATAAACAACCTTTTCCTATTCTTCGGGTAAATTCGATAATCGGGTGTATTGAAATCCGAATTGTGCTGACAGTGTAGGTCCTAACCTAAGCCTCATATAATAATCTGGATTGTCATTGTTATGTAGCAAATAAGTGTGCACATTTTTTCCCAGATCGTTTTCTGGTTCAATTTTCACAAGGCTATTAACACACCCGGACCACTGCACTGTAACTGAGGTTGGCGCTGATGACCAAGCTGTCGACGCGCCATTAAGCCTCATCTCCCCCCCCCCTATTAACACACCTAACTTCGTTCCTGTATGTTTTAAT
>JAHWFP010195263.1:4199-14577 GCA_023313725.1 Lithobius niger
CTGGGAAGGGGTGTAAATTGCCGGTTTGCCCTCCCAGAAAAGATTTCCAGCTACGGCCCTGCCGACAAAGTCGGGCAAATCACGTAATTTGTTGTAGATTTTCACCTGAAAACACCCATTACATCAGACAATCTTACATTCTGATCAGACAATTTCACATGCTGGATACCACACACTTTGGTAGATTTTGCATGTAGGCTATGCCGTTGCTTTCCCCTCCCCATCTTCACTGTACCAACCACAAGGTAAACACATGTCACGATAAGTTATTGGGCAGCTAGCGATTCTGGTCGTTGTCTCGGTCCAGGATTTTTAATGGGTGTTCGAAAGGTATCGTACACTGACCGGGTTGGGGGAAATTTAACTGTCTGTGTACCCTCAGGCAAAAAGAGAAGAGAAACACGGACTGATCACGGTTGAGTTGACTCATCTGTATGCCAGGTTTAACTTTCTGATACAAGAACTCGATAACAAAAACCTTATATTTATAACACGTGGACGGAAATTTTTTTTTTTGCCTCCATTTCGATGATCCTATGGATATGGACCTAATTTAATTCGTATGCTGACTTTTTCGGAATCTTTATAATTAAAAAACAATGCATCAAAATCAATTCCGATCTTTTGCCATTCGTCAACACAGCAGCCGCATGATCCTGACCATGCCAGCGAGATTACAAATTACAAGCTAGAGAGGCTACACACAGCTGTTTTATGAATTACTCTTGTTTTTAAGGTATCCACAAATTCTAGTAAAAAGCATACTCTGGCTGTACTGACTACCTGTTGATTTTGCAGCTCTGCTAAACGTCTAGCTCGAATTGAGTTTAGTTCATCGTCGGCCATGTTGAGTGTCAAGTCGCCGAGCTGTTGATTTCTGCGCCGTCTAGTGACAGAGTGCATCAAAATTCATTTCCTTTTTTGGAAGTTACGGACGGCAAGCAGGACCATCGCGAGGACCAGCCACAAATGACGACATTCATTCTTTAGCTATAATTGGGCAGTGTAGTTTCATTGTGTCCTGTTGTGCAACTTGATTAGAAAATCCGGAAAGCGAAGAGCCACCAGTTTCCCCAGTCAAAATATACTGTAATTGTGGTCCAGTCACTTCTGTTGCCCCCAATTTTCTCATGACCAGTGGCGCAGAAGGGAAAAATTGTTGGAGGGGCACGACCAGCCCCACGTAGTGAGTAAGGGGGGGGGGGGGGGGACTGTTTGCCCCTTCAACAATTTTTGCACTGTCTGCTCCCCCAACGAGATTGAGTCGAAGCGCTTTACGGTACATGATTGCAGCATCTGGCATCTAAAAACAATTATATAAAAAATAGTTTGTCTATTTTGGTTCACTTTGGTTAAGGGGGGGGGGGTCTGATATCCAAGCGCCCACTCCCCCCTTTCCTTCCACTGCTGCTCACCTCATTAACAAAAAAACATTTTGTATAAAATTATATCTCCCAAGATGGGACATTTCAAGACTGACTGTTGTCAAAGTCCAGAAAGAAACACAAGATAAAATTATTAAACAAAAAGTTACCATACAAAGTTTTCTATGAATCACTAAACCATATCTCCAACCTGATTCACTATTTCATTGATTAAATATTTTTGCTGCAGCATTTTGCATATTTTTTAATCCTATGAAAAATACCAAATTGTGCTTGCTGCATTGTATTTCCCTGTGTGTATTTGCCTAATATCTTCCATACCTTCCAATATGGGTGTAAGATGTAATAATGTAATTTTATTCATTATTTTATAATTTCTTTATTTAGTTTTATTTTAATATATTATTGAATTTTAATTGTGAATAAGGCTGTTCTTCTTCTTCTTATAACAACAATCTTTCTTTATTTAGCATAAAACATGAAGGCACGAAGTTCTAAAGAACTAAAAGTTTTTAGTTCTAAAGAACTAAAAATTTGCAGTTATTAATAATGGTGAAAGAAGTAAACTTTGACAAATTTCGCAAAGATCATCACACATTATTTTAGCTCGTATATTAAACATAAAAACATTGCAAAAAAAGTTTTAGAAGATTTAGAAAACATTTAAAAATATTATAAATGTACTCTTGCACAGATAAAAAGAAGATCGATGCTAAAAATTTGTAAAAATTAATTTATACACAATTAAAATCCTCCTAAATTAATAAGGCGCTGTAAAACTGGGAATAGGTCTACAAATCAGATTGTACACCGTTACGTGCTTGTTTTATTTATTTTTTATGAAGTTAGAAAATTGACGAAATTAAAAGGGAATATTGTGGTTTATTTTATGCGGCTTTCCTTATCATAAAATAAAGAAATATTTTCTTTTAATGTTTTTGTCGAGAATGTCCTTCCTTAGGCAAACAAAAGTAATAACAAGAATTTATATTTTTTTGTATAGATTCTTGATAATAATAATATATATACAAATAAATATAAGAACCGTATTTTGTAGTATAAAAAATAAAATTAGTAAATTACAAATCTTAGAGTAACACGTGATTGTCTTGTCTTATACAACTGGAGTTTATAATGAACGTATTGAGTGATTCGATACAATGCCTAAATTATAATCCAGTGTGTTACATATTAATAATAATAATTCTATTCTATTCAGTTGCTATTATTTCTAATCTTTCTTTTAACTTCAATTTTATTTTATTTTCAGACTTTTGATAAAAACTAATTAGAATATTGTTTGGTAGAATTTCTTTCAATTATAAATTGGCCCACTTTATAAAAAAAAAAGACCTGTGTGTTTTATGCTTTAAAAAAAATTTTAACTACCTTATTATGTAATTTTTTCTATTCACTGAATAAGACTAGCCGATGTTATACCGTAGGTTATTATTGCATATCTAGTAACAGACATAATCAAAAATAGGCTTTTGGTTTTTAAAATTTAAAAGGTTTTTACTTTATAAACTACCAGGATAACTTTTCTTAATTTTCCAAATAACTCATCCACGTGTTTATAGAATTTCCAAATATTATCCAACAATGCACCTAAGTAACAAGAGCTATTAACCTTTTTCTTGGTTTTGTGCAGGAATGTTTCACTATTTCTAACACACTTGTTTGTGTGTGGTAATATTTTCATTTTTGACTTTCATAAGTGAGGTTGCGATAGGTAGAAAGCAACTTTTGTCAGTACTGATGTATAATTAGTTTTCTTCCAGGTATAAGTTAAGTTTGTCCAAATCGTTTTGCAATTCCCTTCATCCCTATTAAGGAGGTTGTAGGGTCTTGCGGTGGAGTGTGTGGATACTCGGGGGCAGAGATGTCGCCGGGGGAAGGGGGGGGGCAGGGACGAATTGAAGCAATGATGGGGTGCATTTCACTGAGAAGGAGGAAAGTGAATATACAGGGAGATTTGTTGGCCAGTCGTGTTTGTTGTTTGGAGAAGTGGAGGAGAGGGAGAGAGAGGTAGAGGAGACAGTGGCGTAGAGGAGGTTTGGTTCAAGTGGCAAAGGGAGTAGGAGAAGGGGAAGGAGGTTAAGGGTTTTGATTAGGGGAAATGGGGGTACAACGGAGGGTGGAATTTATCAACATGAGAGGAAGAAATTGGAGTAGTTGAAGAGGAGAGATTTGAGTTAGTGGTGGGTTCCATGACGCACTTCCAAGGTGAGGAGGAACCCACGAGATGGGAGGGATGGGTGTGTGATGAACAGGGGGCAAGAGGGAAAGGGGGTATTGGAATTTACAGGAGGGGTGAGAAGGACCGTCTGTGGGTGGTTGGAAGGATTGATGGCTGCAAGTTAGTGGTGGTGGGGTGTACTCTACAAAGAGGTGGAAGGAAGACGGGAGCAGTGGAATTCAGAATTTCTGGAAGTCAGGAGACTCAGATGGGAAAGGTTTAACTTTGTTCTTGAGGATTTCAATGCCAGATTAGCGGAATGGGGGAGATGGATAACAGGAATGGAAGGTTGTTAGGGAAGTTTCTGGTCGACAGCTGTCTTGAAGGGCGGATTTGGGGAACCAGGAGAGGATGACTTTCACCTGGAGCGAAGGGAAAGTAAGTCGGCGGTCGAATTCATGCTTTGGGAAGAAGCGGGGATGGGGGACATGGGGGTTGATGGGAAGATTGGGGACTGACTCGGGCCATTACCTGGTATGGGTTGAGTGGAGGAGAAAAGGCAGGGGTGACTCTGGGCGTGGATACAAGAAGAGAACAGAAGGGGAAGGAGATGAGGAGGAGGAAATGGAACTTTAAGGAACCCAAGAGGCTGGAGAGATATGGGAAGGAGACTGAAAAAAGCATTAATTGGTGGGGGAAAGGATATGAGACGTGGGAGGTGGAGGGTTTGAAAGTAGTGGGTAAATATGTGGAGTGGAGAGGAGAGCAAACGGGAGTAGGAGGGAAAGGAGTGGTACGTGGGATCAGGAGATGGGGATGTCATTTGTAGGTGAAGGGAAGCTGGTTGCTACTAGAGAAGAGATATGAATAAGACTGAAAAACGGAAATTGTGAGGAGAGGTGAGGGTCTACTTAGAAAGTAATAAAGAGGTGGCAGAGATGGTGGCATGCAGGATTGGTGAGTACAACCAGATGTTAGCAAGGAAAGTGGTGGGTGGGGGAAGGAAAAAGGGGATGAAATTTATGAAATTCTGGATGTACATTAAAGAGAAGACCAGAAGGTGTATGGGGAGCCAGGTAGGCATGGGAGAGGGTACCCTGACAGAGATGGAGGAAAGTGAGAGGACATGTAGAGGAGGGATAATGAGGGTGTTGAAGGTGGTGCAAGGGAAGGTGAAGAGAGAGGTTATAGTTGGGTTCTGAGGGAATTTTTTGGCGTGGGGAGGGGGGGCATTCAGGATGGTGGGTGTGCTAAGGCTAGTAAAGGGGGGCCCAGGGAGTGGGAGGGGCTATGACTGGACAGGTGAGCCAGGAAACTTCTGTGTTGGAGTTTGAGGAGGTAGTGTCCTTTTCTAAGAAGGGGGAAAGCAGCAAAGGAAGATGGACTTGTAGAACTGGTAAAAGGTCTGGGGGTAATAGGAAAGAAAATATTAATACGGATAATGAATGTAAATTTTGAGGGGGGAGGGTTCCAGAGAGTCGGAAAAGGGTGAGAAGTCATTTGTTTTTCAGGGAAAGGTTAAAGATCGAGAGAGGTTGGAACAGTTTCATCCGATTGCGATCACGAGCACAGTTTACAAGTTTTTCATGCGCTTTAAAAAAGCTTGGGAGGGACATGGAAGATCGGGGGGCCTCTGAGAGATGTCCAGAATGGTTTAAGGAAACGTCGGAGAATTGAGGACACCATTTTTGTGGTTACTCAGGCCATTGGTGTGGCAAGAAAGGAGATTCGGAGTCTGTTGGTGGCCTTTCTCGATGTAACTTAGGCCTACGATGGCATGAACTACGACATTCTCAGGAGGGAGCTGATGTCGTTGGGAGTGGAAGAGGGGTTTATTCGACTGATTAAGAGGATTTATGAGGGGGTGGTGTTTGGCCACATGGAATTCAGCAGAATTGAACTGGGTGGAGTGCAGGAGAGGTCTCCAACAGGGTTGCTGGCTTTCCTCACTCCTCTTCTTGTTTTATCTGAGAGGGTTGGGAAGGAGGCTTGAGGAGTCAGGCAAAGGCGTTGTCTGTGAAAGGAGTAGATGAGAAGAAGATCATACACTGGTTCTGACGTTTGTATATGATGTTGGCCCCTGGAGGGGGATGTTGGGAGGGGCTCTGAGGAGCTGTTGAGTATTTTCCGACATTACAGTGACTTTTAATATAGAGAAATTGGGCCACATGGGTATTGCTTGGGGAGGGGGTGGGGGTAAAGGTCGGGGTTGGATGTGAGAAGGGTTAAAGTGCATGACTATTTGGGAGTTAGACCATGCGCAAAATGGAACTATCTAGAGTTGGTGGTGAGGAAGGCGAGAGAAAAGGCGGGTAGAATTAAAGGCACAATAAAGAGAATGGTGATGTTGGGGTACAACAGGTATGAGGTCCAGATGCTGCTTTGTAAAGTGGTTGCTGTTCCAGGGATTATGTTTGTTTGAGGATGGGGGGGGAGGAGGTTTGCTGGTGTATGAAGTCGAGGATTGGAAGCAGCTTGGGCGTTTTCAGAATGAACTGAGCAAGTGGGCTCTACGGGCAAATCGCTTCCTGCTGGAGTGGTGGTAAAGGGGTAATGGGGTGGTTGGGCTTTGAAGCCAGGAAGACTGTGGCCATTATCATCATTATCACGTGGACTTATCATCTGGACCATTCAAGACTCAAGGCTACCGGCCAAATCAAGGATCTGGGCGTTATTATGGGGACTGATCTGTCCGTAAGCAAGCAATGTGCTGCTGCTGCTAAGGCCAAGCGAATGACTGGCTTCCTCTCCAGACATCTACCCAGACTTTCTCCTGAAAACTTTGCTAGAGTTCATAAGGTTCTCACCTGGCCACTTGTGGAGTTCTCCAGAGCAGCATGGGTTCCCTGGTTACAGCTAGACATTCAGTTGTTGGAGAGCGCGCAGAGACTTGAACAAAGAGGACAAGGTGTGCTACGAGGAGCGGTTGAGGCTGTCCAGGCTGCCAACTCTGGAACAGAGATGAAAGAGAGACATGCTTATTGAGTGCTTCAAAATTCTCAAGAGACATTACAAACTGGACCCAAACGAGCTCTTTACGATGGCCACCACCACTAACTTAAGAGGGAACTCCCTCAAGTTACACAAGTCACACAGTAGACTTAATGCACGGAAATATTTTTTCTCTGTTGCCGTTATCGATGAGTGGAACAATCTTCCAGATGATCTGTGTAGGGCCAGCTCAACTAACTGCTTCAAGGCAATGTTGGACAGGCACATGGCGCAGCGTTGACACCCCCACGGGGCATGGCTACAAGTCGCGGACTTTGCCATATTATGAACTAAACTAAACTAAACTAAACTAAACTAAACTAAACTAAACTAAACTAAACTAAACATGATTGGCTTCGACAGAAGTATTTGTGACCTGCCAGGGGATATTTGGTTCGTAGAGTTTTAAGTATGTGATGGGATTGTGCCCCATGAAGTGGGTGTCTCGCACTAGGAGTTTGGTGGAGAAATTAGTTTGGGGGTAGGGAGAGGGTGCGGGGGGAAGGAGTTGGATAAAAGGTGGAGAGAGGCCTTGGAGAAAAAAATCGACTTCGACGGATACCGGGAGAAAACTAGGGTGACATGGGAGGGATGTTACTTGGGGAGTTGCGGGAGTGTACTCCTGTTTAGGGCGAGGGGGAGAGTATTCCTGTTTAGGGCGAGGGGAGTACTGGAACTGATATGGAAGGGGGGGGGGGGTGATGGAAATTCAACATGGAAGATTTCGGGGATGTGGAGAAGATTCCGGAGCACATTTTCGTGGAGTGCCGGTACTAAGGCCTGGAACAATTCAGGAGGAGACAAGAATTTGGAGGGATAGAGGCTGAGGAGGGAATTAGGTCACTCCTGGATTGGAGGGGAGGAGGTGACACGGGGAAAGAGTGTGCTTTGGGATGGGTGGGATAGGAGAGTTGTGGAGGGGTAGTAAATTTTCTTCTTCGAGTGAGTGGCGATAGGGTGCACCCTTCTATAAAAGTCATGCCCCATCATCATCACCATCAATGCCCAAGCATTATCAGAGACATCAGTAACCGCAACTACCACCAGGCCGTCACGTAGTGTTGGAAGAGCTAAGATGCGATAGCTTGTTAACAGGGACGTGCACACAGGGAGGGGGGGGGCAGGGGGTTCAAGCCCCTGCCCTCGTGGCAAAGTGCCCCCTTTTTTTTTTGAAAAAGTGCCATTTTTCGGTGGAGCGGTGTTTAGAAGAACCTAAAAAACTCCAAAAAAGTACCATAGTGGCGAAGAAAGTGCTGCAAGAGGGGCTGAAATGGTTAAAGTCATACAAAAGGCAGGTAAAAAGAGGATGAAACATTAAAAAAAAAAAGTCCCTAGAAAAAGTTTGCCCCTTTCTCTCGGCGGCCTGTGCACGTCCCTGCTTGTTAACTTTAGTTATAAGACTACCACTCCAGTGCAACGCAAGTACAAATGACGTCACAAACCTAAATGTTTACTTTTACAAGGATTACGCATTTTTTGACCAAATAAACGCAAAACACAGATTTCATGGTTAGGTACCACAGTAAATAAACATGACGCTACACAAGAGTACATGTTGTAGACAAGTTTACTGCCCTTAGATAACGAATACGTCTTGCAAATTTCAGCATGCGTTTTGCTTTAGCTTCAGAAATTGCAAGTCACAGCAAAAATTGTATTGTTTTCTTCGACTTCCGTAGGTTTTAGCTTTCTATACTCTCGACTGCAAAAGTTTAATTGAGGGCGTGGTGTGCAACTCACGTGTTCTCGTTGCAACCCCGCGTGTCATCAGGGACGTCCCTGGTGTCATGCGCTGACCGTAGTCCTGCGATATATCATTACTTAACATTGTTAACAATTATTGTACTACAATAGAGCAATAAACTGTTACAAAATATGGCTTCGGTCTTTGATTGCACAGCGTTAGCGTCGTCTTATTTTTTTTTATTTTGATTGATTTTAACGGAGAACATGCCTTGCCCACATGGCCTTTCCAGAATCGAGAGTTACGAAGAAAAAGGTGGCTGTGAAACAACGAAACAACGACTGTGGCATCTCCAGCACCACTCGTTGTGTAATGATGTGAGATTTTTAAGTGTAATGCTATTTACTGAATGGCGTACATTAACAATAAAAGGGAAATAACAATTTTGCGTAGTGCTTATTTATTTTAGAATTTTACACCCAAAATTACGTATTTTAAACCAGGAATTTAGAAAACACAATTAAATATTTTTCTAAATCATAAAACGGTAAATTAAATCTCCTAATACCCGAAATGTACGTTTTTTAATGAAAAGAGAGAGTGATCGAGAGTGCGATATTTAAATGTGCGCATGCGCACTTCACTCGATTCGTTCCACCAAAGCTGCTCTCATCTGGTACACCGTGAGGCTTTCCGAAGTGTAATTTTGTCTACCTCTTTTCAGATAATTTGTAATATTAGCGGTTCATTGAATTCCTTTGGAAAGGACACGGCGCACAGAAAGAGACGTGGGTTGCACAAGTTGAATGAATGTAGTTGTGAATTCGGTCCATTAATTAATTTATGGATCCCAATATCGGATGGTATCAGCCTGAACAGCAAGGACCGGCACAGAAATTGTGGTCGAGGATTTGGGAAACCCAGCAAGGTTTGGAAAACATGTACCTCAACAACAACGTTTCTAGTAATAGTACAACGACGAATAGTAGTACAACCACAGAACAGCTCAAATCCAACGCCGATTTCATTCCAATTAACAATGTTGTGACAAACAATGGGGACCAATGTCTAAGGTGGCCGGTGGCAAATAGACAAAATAACAACATAGTGAGTAATCTGTACTACAATCGGACGAAAAGGAAAAGGGACAACCGTGCTAGCACATACGGACTTAACCAAAATTCCCATTTGATAGAAGAACATTCAGGCACGCCGTGGAGGTTGTTTCGGAAAATATACAGCCCCGCTATAATCGGGTAAGAATCCGCCTAATCCCCAGTCGAATGTGTAAAATAGTGTAGTGCGTGCGTATGGTGTCTTATAAATGCGTGGTGTGTCGCCAAATGGGGAATCTTAAAATTTGGCAAAAAAAAAAGGCTACATCGTAGTAAGTGGGTGTCGGTGAAAGCGAAATCCCACCCCGTCCTAGGTACGTCGTTGGATTAATATGTGGATGTTTGTTTACAGTATTTATTTTTTTAGTGCTGTAATGTGGATGATTTTTATTTCAGCTCGTTAACTCGTTTGTGTTTTTGGATTTTTTAACGTTGATGTAGGCTACACAGTTTGCCGCAAATGCACACGTGGGCAAGCCCCGCGCGGCCTGGTTGCGATTTCAATCTAGTTCTGTTTATGGTCATTTATTTGTGAACCTTTTTTTTATTATTCACGCCAAATGAAAGAGAAAACCAGTATTATGTGTACTGGTAACGCCCAACATTGCAGTGTACACAATACCAACATTTACCGTTTGTAATCGTATATCCGTGAAGTTAAATTCGACATGCGTAGGCCTATAGGCTTAAAAAATGATTTAAAACTGCAAAAGTCTGCTAAAGCTGTGGACATATCAGACAGGGAAGCCAACAACCGTTAAAGAGGAGAATGGTGCTATTTTGTTTTTTTTTTAATTAAAACTCAATTCTTGACACTCCTAAATGCAATTAGAATAAAGGGCGCCCACAGAATGACAAAAAGCTTGAAAACTTGGGAAATAATCAAAATTATCGATCTAAAGGGCAAAAAGGTCAATCGGCGAAACGGAATCGTGTGACAGATGCACGTCTGAGGAGAAGTCTCCACTCCATTCCTTGCTACGCTGGACAGGAAAGCTTACATTTTAATATTTCATTTCTTCCC
>JAHWFP010195263.1:14677-47503 GCA_023313725.1 Lithobius niger
TCGGGGCTCGAAATGAGCGGTATCGCATCGCAGTTTGCACCACGATTTTAGACATTAGCGATACAAAATTGAAATTTGCGTAGCAGTTTAGCGACGCAACATCATGGCGAAAGAACTTTATAACTAATTTAAAAAAAAATCCTTTTGCAGTAGGCCTAGCCCATTTATAATGAACAATCATTGTGTTCAGTAAAATTCTTAATTCCAATCCCTACAGAAGTTTTTATGCCACGTGCAAAGAATGAAATTGAACGAAACACAATCGTAACATAAAGCATCAGAATATTTAGGTATTAAAAAAATTATGCACTTTATACGTCACACGTACATTCTCTTGTTCGAACTGAACCATCAATTAAAACGAAAACACAGTTTTGCCTGCCAAGAAAAGTAATTATGCTTCATGAAAACTGCTAACCATTTTTTTGCGATTGCTAAGCAAATTTTTATTTTGCAACGTAATTATGCTACACACTTTTTTCTGGACATTTCGAGCCCTGAGAATATTTTGAACAGTTACGAGGATTTTGTAGCATTTTGTTTGTATCGGAGGCAACAAAAAAGTGTCCATGATGATAATACTGCATGTTACATCTCTCGTCCTGGGTCACGACCCCATGTGGCCAATTGTGGAGCAATTGTGGTGGTAATTAATTTCTGGGATTCCTCTTGTTAAAAATAAGTTGTCCAAACGAGGGCCCCAGAATTCCGAGCTTGCAGAAGGAAAAATTTCAGTTTTTTAATTACCGTATTTTCCAAACGATAGACACACGAACTGCTAGCTCGAAGCAGACAGCTTGCCTGACCCACTCAAAACCTACATGCACTCATCATTCATTCGTTGCAGTAGTTATTTCTAGTAGTATGCATTAAAAAACAAATGCCCCCCACCACCACCACCTGCCCCCCCCCAAAAAAAAAAAACGAAGATTGACTCTTTCACTACGCCGGCAAGCCAAGATGACTGCAGCCCTATCTGGTATCGTCTTACTAGTCAGCACACAATTATGTCTTGATGAGCTGGGCAGCAGAACTAACAGTTCGTTTCCTTAGTTCCTATGAACCGCAACTAGCAACATGAAAATGAAAAGAAAATAACGAAATTATTGTTTGTGTTGAACAATGATGAACAACTTTGAGCCAATCGTACCTACCGAACAGTAGGTACTCGTTTCTGTCGAAACGCTACATGTGGATGGTCAGCTAACTAAACCGTGCACTGGTGGAGTGCTTATAGTAAGATAAAGCTGGTGTTTTTTTTTCTCCGCATTTCATGCTATGTGCAATTCAAATTTGCAATTCATGTATTAGTTCTTTGATTTGAAACGTGTTGGAGCAACTCGAATTTAAAGAAATGCAAGGCCAAGCGAAAATTAACATTTACTCCTCCCCCCGCCCCAAACAAAAAATAATAAAAATACCGAAAAAAGTGTTCTTTGTATAATTCATGATAAATAGTAATAATATAGCTTATAAGAAATAGCTGGCACCGACACCGTACCGATAATTTCTGAATTCAAATAACCATAGGGGGCCCCAGATTTTTTCTTGCAGCAGGGATCCTCAGATGTTTTCTTGCAGGGGGGCCCCAGATTTCTCAGCTACGGTACTGAGACTGTACATGGTAGATTTTGTCATGAATGTGGTATCTATGGAAGTCTCCCCGTTCCATCCATGCTTTTTCACCTGTTGGACAGCTAAAAACTCAAATATTTATCTCATTGTAAGTAAAGGTTTTCTCTGACAGAAGCAGGCCCATAAACATATTTACAGAGAGTACAGGAACGTGGCTAATGCAAACTGGGTCGTAGGGAATTATTATCATTAGTATCGTATTTGTGTTATTCGTAGGCTACCGTAAAATTATTTGTTTTCTAGATGTTGGACTCTCAAGTGCTAACAGCCTGTGTTGCATGACCCTTTCGCCCCAGCAGCAGAACTTTCTGCCACTGTCTGCAATGCTAATTGTTGGAAAAAAATTGTCTGCAGTTAATCTGTTTTTATCGTATGGGTTACCCACGTGTTGATTGGTTTTTATTGAATAACTTTTCAGCGCTTTATTCTATCGATTTGGCTAGTCCAGCAATGGAAAGATTTTGTTGTAACGATTAAAATGGTGCATTGGAATGTCAAAATCGGTCAAAATTTGTCCACGGCGGCCTTCAACTGTCCGCGATGTATCACCGCACAGTCGCACAGATTTTGCTATGAGGCCTTTCGCTATTTGGCGTCCTTGAGAAAGGACAAGTATTAGGGTCAAAAACGTAAGTTCTCACGTGCCCGCAAGCTTTATGAGGGCGACCCCGAGCAAGGCGAGTTGTAACAGCCCTGTTGTCATCGTCGTCCTTTCAAAACCAAGAGGATGCCGGCTCGAATCCCACATCTTGAAAAAAAAAGTCACCAGAAATAATTCAGTAGTTAAAGAATTGATAACCTTTTTTCTTTGCTCAGCTGAACCCGTTCGTCCTTGAAAACGGACAAAGTTTTTGGGCCAAAAAGAAATTTCCTACGTGCGCTGCAAGCTTTGTGAGAGGACCCCGAGCTAAGTGAGCTGCAAGAGCCCAGTAGTCAGTGGATCCTCGTCTCCAAACTTGAGGATGCTGGCTCGAATTCTGCAACCGACGTAACCGACCTGAAATAATTCAGTAGTGAAAGGGTTAATGCAGGCTGTTGGCGTTCGGGAGCCCCGAGTTAGTGTTGCACGGTATTAAGGTTTTGCAGGACGGTACAGTACGGTTCTGAAAACGAAGATCTACGGTAATGTCACGGTAAATTAGGAAATAATTTTGCTCTATTATCCATTTGAGTACAAAAGAATCAAATATGGGTAGTTGTATTTAATTTTTTTTTACTAATAACGGGACTTTGCTTTCTTGTTTGGTGGGATGCTACGATATCGGCCACAAACATAAACATGCTCGAACACGCTTGTTACTGAAGAGCTGCTCCCTCCCCCCCCCCCCCTTTCCGCAATGTGGGCGCTTCCTCTACCTATCAGTAGGATCGGATCGTAGTTCGTGTGAATTTCGCACCTCCGTATCGGCGCTTACTTTGCGAATTTAGTTAAAACAATTGCTGCCATCAAAAAAAAAAAAAAGAGGGCAAAGCTGGTTCGTCAATGGTCGTCAACCCTTCCGAATGTCAATCCAGTAGCAGTCGCCACTTGGCCAGTAGACGTTACAAAGCACTCGCTATTTCACAATTTTTACTTGCCACATACCAAATACGTCTTGTATGATGAAAGGTTTTATAACGGATGAAAGGTTTCTCTAATTTATGTATTAACAAAATTGTGCAATTTTCTTAAACTCTAGTATTAATGCAGAAAATCCGGTTATATAGCCCTTATAAATCTGAGCATAACGCCGCAAACCGTTCGTCTCTAACTGATACGGTTCCGGAGATATCTTTTTAGTGGCATGCTCTGTAGCTAGTCGCCGATATGGCGAGTAAGGCTAAATCCCAAGTCGCCAACTGTTGATTTCGGCGAGTGGCGACCGACATTGGGAAGGGTTGATGGTCGTCAGCACCATAATCACGGTAATACCGTGGAGCTAAAAAAAAAAGAACGATACTGATACCGTAATTTATTTTTTAACGTTAATACCGTGAGTACCGTTTTACCATGCAACACTACTCCGAGTAATGCGTAATTTACAAAAACTGATTAAAGGTTTTAACTCTCAACTTGTATTTGTACGTCGGCGAATTTTCAATCCTTTCCTCGGATTTCTTCAGGCCTTTAAAATTATTTACGCATATTTTTGGAGCACTACATTCCGTTCTATGTGTAAATAATTTTAAAGGCCTGAAGAAGATCAGAGGAAAGGATTGAAAATTCACCAACGTACATATCCAAGTTAGCCTAAGTGAGTTGAACCTTTAATCAATTTTTGAACATTTTGAAACCTTAACGTGTTTTTAATGCGTTATGAAACCTATGCCTATTTTTAATGTGTAATATGTATTTCTGTTCAAACTAATTGCAGTTTAATTTGCAAAAATTGATAAGTTACATGGCGAAGACGGTGATAATATTCACTGTCGACCACTGACGTAGAGATCAGTGGTTGGTAACACGTGCAGGGAAATTTAAAGTGCAACAAGGAATGAGTGTTGATCGAACGTTCTCTGTGCGAAGTGGGTTGGAACTGGGAATGAAATATTGTTAAGAATTGAGTTAATGGTAGGCTGCAAATGCTCTTCACTGCTGAAATTGCTCTGGGTAGCCTAACTGAGTTACAGCGTTCAACAGAATAACCCACTCAATTTGAGTTAGGCTGTGTATAGCATTTGTAAATAAATAAATATTCTAAAATGTTCTTCTGTAGTTAACTTGGTCTGGAACAAAGTTTAAAATTATTATGCTGTGACCGAATGTCATCAATTTTACACATTAAATTTGACTCAATCTCTCGAAACATGAAGTAACTTTTAACCCTTTGCGCACTGGACCCGAGAAATTCTCGAGCAGGGCAAACCATCAACCAAAACTAATCCCGAGAATTTCTAGTTTAAGAAATACTATTACAGTATCTGGCTCATTACTGTCAATTTCTTAATTTACACCTCCTTAGAATATCACATTTACCACATTTCAAAGAAGATGTGAACAGTGACCTATTTCATGTGTCATTGATGTGTAGTGGATGGGAGTTGTTAACCATTTACTCATACAGGAGAACTCCAATCTTCCTTCATTCTGGAATTTCAGTTCAGCCTGTTGAACAGGTAGCCTAGTTGGAAATTCAGTGTGCAAAGGGTTAATTTCACAAATTTTCGACAGTTATTTTGGACATGGATGGGGCCCAACTTGTCTTTTTCAGGCTCTTGTTTGAGGTTTATTTGGTACTTTGGATCACATTCGGCTTTCTGTTGACATTTGAAACTCTCGGCCTCGGCACAGAGTTCGTGAGTTTCGAATGCCAACAAAAGGCCGAATGTGATAGCAAAGTACTAAATCAGCCTTGACAAACAAGAGCCTGAAGAAGAGGGAGAAGTTAACCATCCACATCCCAAAAAACTGTCTGAAATTTGAAAAATTGTGCTGTTACACTCATACCTGTGATTCACCCGGATTGCTGCAATGAGTGCACAAAACCAAGTTCTCAAATAATCATTTTACTTAACTAAAGTCACACTCCTTGCAATAGTCAAAACCTTCCTGCATGTATGTGCTCCAACTCATTCAGGTTGCTGTTGATTATCCAACACTTTAACTGTTAACTGTTCATAAAGCTCTTGAAAGTCATTGTTGGCTCTTTTGTGCCTTTCAATGCTGCAATTATGCATTCCATACTCACGTGAATTAATCACAACTGCTGGTGACGCCATGTTCACCTTCGTCTTCCCCTTATCCACTGATCTCTATACCAAGATGTGTTCTGCAACACGGTTGTACCACTGTGCGGTGCAGTTGATGGCTAACTAGGTAGGAGCACCGTTACAGTTGTCCCCCCCCCTCAAAGCACTACGTGCAGGAAGGGAGCGACTGTTTACAGAGTAGCTAACAATTACAATCGGGTAGCCATGAGTATTGGTAAGGTGGGCACTGGACCGTACATGAAAGCTGAAAGAGGAAAAAAAAACATACTATTCAAAACACTGAATGATGAAAGCACATGAGAATTTGTTTGGAAAGTTCCCATGGATGATTTCGGGTCGGTACCGCAGTTTGCGCATGGTCACATTCCACGCGTCTTAGTTCTGTGTGCACAAGATCACTGATGGCTTCACTGGGAAATTAAATATCAAATCGCACTGATGGCTTCACTGGGATACCAAAAGTAAAATTGCACGTGAAAGATCACATGTCTTAGTCCGGTACATGTGAGAAAAGGATGTTGTGCTGCGATCATACGCCACTAATGCTGAAACACCGTCGTGCATGTGGGTAACCACACGTCTTAGTTCATTCACTACGTTCATCAATATGTTCATCGTCATCCACTTCTGCTGCTCAGCTTGCCTAGGTTGGAATGGTAACAGCTGCACTCACAGTTCGACACTTCACGAAGGATTCTGTCAATGACGCTGCTCACTGTCCTCCAGTAACGGTTGTTCCCACAAAGCCTTCAGACTGGCCTGCTCGTGTCGTTTGGAAATGCGCCAATTGAAGACTGTGCTCTCGTTATGTGGTCAGTTCATGATCCAATGCTCAGTTCTTCTCCGGTTGAGTGATGCGCATGCGGATCCATTTGCAGACAGTCGACAGATCATGTGGCAATGCGGTTCGATCCTTACTCCAATTCATGCCGACTTTCCGGCGGTTCTATCCCTATGTCGTGCCAACCTGATTTCGCGCCACCATCATCAACACTGCGGCGTGAGCTTTCCTTGCACTAGTGTCTAGGCCAGGAATGCACCCCAGTCCAGCTTTGTGAGCTGATGACCCGGGAGCTCCCCAATGTTCTCGGTACTTTCTTCCGTATTTTTGCCTTCCGTGGCTGAATGATCATCGGTGCTAGAAATGTTAGTAGGTTCTTGTTGCATTGAGGGACACCAGTTGAGATGTAAGGGCGCCATCACGTCCTCCCGTACTGAGCGTACATCTTCTGGCCGTGACACATGTTGAAGCTTGAACATGCCTTTTGGATTCTCTTGTAAGATTTTATATGGCCCCAGAAAGTCTGGTTGAATAATCTGTTTTCCTCGTCTCGATGTAACCGTGGCAGGTGGGTTACGTATTTTCACATGGAGGTGCCGTGGAAAAATGGGTCTCTCTTCTGAAATTCGCTGACTGCTTGCGAGACGATTGAGGCGATACCTAAGAGGCGGACGTATAGTTCGTCTTGGTCTCTGCTGTGGCCTTGCGGGCTGATCATCTGACTCGCTCTCCTGCTCCTCCTCCTGTGAAGATTGTACATCGTCCGTAGCGCCAAACTGCGAAAACTGTGTCCGTGTCTTCTCGTTTTCTTCCTCATCGGTCTGATCATTTGGTTCAGCATATGGGTCACCGTTGTGGCTGGTGGTTTCTTCTTCATCTGATTCGTTGATCTCTGAATCTGATTGTGACTCTACTCCATCATTGGGCGGTTGAGTATCGCCACTCTCGACTTCTTCTGATGGATTTAAAATTGTACCCGGGGGTGGATAATTGGTGCCGTATCTATCCATGCTGACAGGATCAAAGTATGGTTCAATTTCTTTGATGTTATATGTTCTTTCGTCCTTGTAATCCATGATCGATCTGAGGCGATAGCTTACTTCAGACAACTTGCTGACTACCCTGTACGGGCCTTTGTAAACAGGAGCAAGTTTGCTCGTGAACTTTTTTGCAGCATCCGACAGAACATGATTCCTTACTTTCACTAGCTGTCCTCTCTTTAATTCGAGGGGCCGATGACGCTTGTCATATCCCATTTTCGCTCTTCTAGCCGCTTGCTCAAGGTGGGCTCTCGCCAAATCATACGCTCGTTCCATCTCTGCGTGATGTTGTTCTGCATACTCTTGTGTTGTTAGTCCTGTCGTTACAGGAGGAAGTAGTAAAGCTTGCAGTCTTGTTCGTGGGTCCGTTGATCTTGCTAAATAGTATGGTGTCTCACCAGTTGATTCGTGTGGTGTTGTACGAATCGCCCACTGAAGACATGGTAGTAGGGGTCCCCAGTTGGTGTGATTTTCGACTGCGAAAGCTCGTAGGCATGCCTTTAGAGTCCGATTAACTCTCTCCGTGGCATTGGCCTGAGGATGGTAGGGTGTGGTTCTCGCATGGCGTATGCCGTTCTCCTTCAGCAGATTGGTGAACTCCTTGGCTGTAAAGGCTGCACCATTGTCAGAGATGATATATTCGGGGCTGCCTACGTCATTGAGAACATGTTGGCTAAATTTCGCTGCTGCTGCTCTGGCGGTAGCGTTCCTTGTTGGAATTAGCCAAACCCATTTGGTGAAATAATCAACCACGCTCAATATGTACTTGTTGTTTTGCGCTGTTGATGGCAAAGGGCCAACAAAATCAATTCCGAGGATCTGGTTTGGGTGATCTGGTATCACTGGCTGCATGCATCCGGCTCTCGCTGTTTGAGCTGGTTTCACCATCTGACATCTTGCACATGAGCGCACGTATGCCTTCGTGTCGGAGAACATTTTGGGCCAATATGCAAGTTGGCGTAGCCGGGCTAAGGTCTTTGTTACTCCTAGGTGGCCGGCTTGTCGATGATCATGGTGCTCTTTGAGGAATTGATGCCTTAAAGGCTCCGGCACATAAATTCTCCAGGAAGATCGTTGGTTATTCCTTCTGGGACTCAAAGGGTCTATGTAGAATAGGACGTCTTCATCGAAGATGAAGGTCTCAGCTGCCATCTTCAGAAACTTAGGTGATTCAGTCTTCTTTGCCTCAGACAGGTCGAGGTGAACTTTACGGATCCGATTCACTAGGTCATCGTTTTCTTGGGCTTGCTTGATGTGAAGCTTGCAGGTTATCTCTACCGCCTCTTGGCTTCTAATGTAGAGTAGCACGGGTGGATTCCTCGATAAGGCATCCGCTACGATGTTCAGTTTGCCCGCACGGTGTATCACCGTAAAGTTGTACATTTGCAGCTTAACCGCCCATCTGCCGGTTCGCCCAGTCTGCTTCTTGTTGGTTAAAACCCATTTCAATGCATCATTGTCCGTTATTAGAACAAAATGATTACCATCAAGATAATGGTGCCAACGTTCCACCCCTTCGACGGCTGCAAGGGCCTCTTTTTCAAATGTGGTATACCTTGTTTCTCTATCTAGGAGAGAGCGACTGAAGAACTCGATGGGTTTAACTTCTCCATGTATCTCTTGCGATAGCATTCCTCCAATCCCTTCATCCGAAGCGTCGGTTTCGATTCTGAAGGGTTTCTGGAAGTCCGGCAACTGCAGAAAGTCGGAATTGAGTAGCTTCTCTTTCAGGGTTTCAAATGCCTGGCTGTGCTTGGCATTCCACTTGAACGGTTCATCTTTCTTCAAGAGCTGATTGAAAATCTTGGAAGTTTCGGCAAATTCCCTGATGAAACGTCTAAAATATCCAGCAAGGCCAAGAAATTGTCTCAGCTTTCTTCGAGTAGTCGGTACAGGGAAGTCGCGCAACGCTTCAGTGGTTGATGTTGCGACCTTGATACCGTCTGCTGAAATCTCGTGTCCGAGAATTGTCATCGTTGGAAGACAGAAGTGACATTTCTTCCTCTTTAGGGTTAGTCCATGTCTAATGAGGGCTCGAAAGACTCTCTTGAGGGCTTGGATGTGATCGTCCCATGTGTCCGACGCCACAATGATATCATCAACAAATACCACGCAGTCGGTCCCCAGTAGGCCATGGAGTACAATGTTCATTGTTCTCTGGAACTCGGCAGTGGCGTTGCGTAGGCCAAAAGGCATAACCTTCCAGCGGTAGGTTCCTCTGTGAGTAACAAACGTTGTACAGTCCCTTGACCGTGGGTCTAATGGTATTTGATTGAATCCTTGTTCGCCATCTAAAACTGATATATATTTCTTCCCGGCCAGGAAGTGGAAGATTTCTTCAGTCCTCGGTGGTGGAAAACTGTCAACTTTTGTTTGAGAATTCAATTCAATATAATTTACTATGGGTCGCCATCCCCCGCCGTTCTTCTTCTGTTTCATAAACATGGGTGACCCCCACTCACTGACTGAGGGTTCGATGCGTCCGCTGCTCTCAAGTTCGTCGATCATTGCGTCGACTTCTTTCTTCTGATTGGGTGATAACGGGTAGCCTCTCGATATCTTTGGCTGCGGGGTGGATGCAAACTCAATTTTATGGCTACGTACTGTTGTCAAGCCAGGTTTTCCTGGAAAAAGTGCGGCGTGATTTGTGAGGACATCTTCGAGTTCCACAAACTGTTCCTCATTCATCTGGTTAAGCAAGTTTCTGGTCGGTCTTGCAGGTTCCGCAGCGAGTCTCCATATTGCATTGACACGTCGTCTGTGCGGATTCGACGCCGACTTGGTGAGCGCAAAGTGCTTCATTGGGTGATCCTTCATATAGGCTTCTTCATTCTCCCCATCAATCATGAGTTTCACTTTCTTCACAAAGTCAGTTCCCAAGATTACGTCATCAGCCAAATCTTCAAACACATTGAACTGCATGGTTACAAGGACTCCTTCAATCGTGAATTTAAAATCAGCGACCCCGATTGGCCTGATGGCTGACTTGTCGGCAAGCTTAAAGTCAGGTCCCGTATATGTACGTAAGACTTTGTCCGGATATGCCACTTGTTGCCATTTTTTTGACATGTGAGTGCCATCCGATCCTGTATCCAGCGTTCCGATCTTGCATCGTTTTCCCATGCACATTGCTATGGTGTAGAGTTTCGCCGAAGCTGACGCTTGAAAGAGGCTCTTATTCTGTTGCTTCGGAGGATTTTGGCAATTTCTTTGCAAATGTCCTAAAAGCCCACAATTGAAGCATTCGACTCCTTCTAGCCATCGTGCCGAGTATTTGTTCGGTTTCCCGCGTGGTTGAAAAGGCTGTCTTGTTCCATTCCCTCTTTGGGTGGATCCACTGATATCGGCTTTCGTCGTCGGAGTGTCGCTTGATTCACCTGGTGATTGCTGTTGCGTAGCTCCTGCCTGGGTGTCTGCTTCCGGGTCACCCGACTCCTCCTGTGGGTTTGTCATTTCCCTAGTGATGCTCTTTGACTGTGGAGGTCTACTCGTGACTGCACGACTCTGGTACTGTCTGTTGTTGTCCCTGCCATTGGTTGTTCCTCCCTGCTTGCTCTGAAAATTGCTTGCTTCTTTACTTTTCATGCTTGATGGATAAGTCGTCCAAAGTGGCAGAGCCTCGACATCTTCCACCAGCTGCCGTATTGTATTTGCTAGTGGTTTAGCGAGAAGCATTCTTGGTTGAGAATTCATCCTCTCGACAATCATTGAAACTACTTCCGCTTCATCATAAGGGGTTTTTAATTTCTTGAACTTCCCAGCAATCCTGCTTAGAAACTGGGCAGGTGTTTCCCCTTTCTGTTGGTGCATTGCATCGATTCTCGTCATTCTCTCGTGGTCGGTTTTCGGCTTTTTGAAGGTTTTCAGAAGTCCAGCCTTGATCTCATCCCATGTCTCCATTGGCGTTAGCTTAGCTTGCCACCAAGTTTTGTACTGACCCTGCAGCGTCGATGTCATGAGGTTATGCAAGTGTGTGCCAGCAACCTTCTTTTCAGAGATATAAACTTCCATCTCTTCGATCCAGTGTTGTAGTTTGCATTCACCTGTTAATTTTGGTGGTTGCAGATGCATACTCGCTAAAGCTGCGGCTAAATCAGATTGTAGCACTGTGCTGTGAACTGGAATGTTTTGGTCTGCAGCAGCCATGTTTCGTGGTGCTAGGTTAGCAACTGTGTCACCAATGCTATCGTGCGTGCAAACATTTGAGCTCACTTGCAATTTTTTTGTTGACAAAGTACCAGTGCCTGTGGTTTCACGGTGTGTGCTGACAGTTGACTTGTTTTGCGGATTGTGCCATGACAAAACACTCGTGGTCGCAGCGACGCTCTGTGTGGATGCGTTCGACCTACTTTGCAAATTACTCCTTGGCATTTTTGTTTCGAGAGAGCGAGAACGGATATGACTGCGAGTTTGCGCGGCAACTCGCGTTTTCCCGCGACATCCAGTGACGGTGGGCTGATTTATGGAACTCTGTTGAGAAACATTGACACTTTGCTGCGAGTTTGAAGTGCCTGTCTTATCACCACTACCTATGTTGGGTAGATTTAATGATGACCATTGCAAAGTTAGTGCTTGCATTTGTGCTTGTAATTCGGAGAATTGCTTTTGTAAAACTTCATGCTGTTGCATTCCTGGTTGTGCAGGGGTATTTGCAGCCATGACGTAAGTTTGTTGCTGCTGAAATTGTTGTTGCATTAGTGCTGCGAGTTTGTCATTGTGGGCCTGCATTGAATCAACTAGAGTTTTCATCGTGTTTTGACAAATATTTACCACTTCATTAGTCAAATTTGCACTTTTTTCTGCCCACAGCTCTTTCACTGTATCTAAAATTGGTGTTGCTTGAGCATCATGCATATAAACCTCTTGTACACTTAAATTGTCAACTGTTTCGTGTGCTGCCACATTTGTGTGGTCCATTATGCCCCCTGTGGCACCTTCCTGTAGTTCATAATGCAAAACTGGCATCGCAGTAGGTAATCCTACATTTTTATCACTGGGGGTAATTTCTGATTCACTTGGATTTAATGTGGGCCTTCTTGGCACTTTAGTAAGGAATTTCTCTAATGGGGATGACATCTTACCACTTTCCAATTCAATTTTAAATAAATCTGTTCAGTAATTGTCCTAGTTCAATGAATATTGTGCTTAAATTGAGTTTGTTTTGTAATTCTCCTTGCAAAACATCGTTAGCTCCACCCAAAACCATGCAGTGTTTGTTAGTTACACTGGGACGAACGCACACAATTTTAGCGCAACTGACACTCATGAATTAGTGTATAGCACTACTCAAATCCACAACTTAAAGAATGATTAAGTACGATGATTGCATTTCACCTTAAACATTGTTGAAATTCAGTTTGCAACATATATTGTTCATTATTACCACTAATTGTTGTTGCTTGATGCAATGAAAGCAGTTATTGTCAAGATTAGCACTGGGTCTTGAATGCTGCGCTGGCTGCTTTGCGCTGACAACGACTCGTTTCAGCAAGTTTCCCGCGTTTTTACGCTCTATGAAAAGATCGTCACCAATAAGATTTCCAAGCTAGCAAAGTGTGAAAACGTTACTAGATCATTTTTCACTGATGTAACCAGCGTTTCTTGTCCTTCGGGCGCCAGAATTTTGTTACACTCATACCTGTGATTCACCCGGATTGCTGCAATGAGTGCACAAAACCAAGTTCTCAAATAATCATTTTACTTAACTAAAGTCACACTCCTTGCAATAGTCAAAACCTTCCTGCATGTATGTGCTCCAACTCATTCAGGTTGCTGTTGATTATCCAACACTTTAACTGTTAACTGTTCATAAAGCTCTTGAAAGTCATTGTTGGCTCTTTTGTGCCTTTCAATGCTGCAATTATGCATTCCATACTCACGTGAATTAATCACAACTGCTGGTGACGCCATGTTCACCTTCGTCTTCCCCTTATCCACTGATCTCTATACCAAGATGTGTTCTGCAACACGGTTGTACCACTGTGCGGTGCAGTTGATGGCTAACTAGGTAGGAGCACCGTTACAATATCACTACTTTGAAGGGCGGAACCATTCTGAACTTGGCGGCTCCTTTTACCGATTTTGGTTTTTGATATGATATCAGTCCTTTTTTTTTAAATTGTGTATTAAACTCAATTCTATTACCGTGCAGATGTGTAATAAAGTGGCAAGTCAACAAGAAATTGGTTTTCAACAATTTGCTACTACCTTTTGCCTATAGGCCGAACCATTCTCAACTTGGTGGCCTCCTCACCAGTTTTTGGCTTTGTTTATTTTGCTTTGTTTTCAGAGTTGATTATTTTTCGTGAAATGGACGTGAATACAATTTCTTTGGCAACGTTGTTGAGATTTATCGTGCTACACTAGTGTGTTTCGGCACGCACGTCAGTATACACGTTGTCATTGTCCGAACTTTGGCTGTCCAATGAGAGACGATGGCGACAATACTAACAATGGTTATAACAATATTTTCGTACTTACGCGCCATCCCACGCCACCCTTGTTACACCCCTTGGCTCCAAACCATAAAAAGGTACGCAGTTCGTATCGTACTGCAGCAATTCGTCCAATTTCATAGCGGAAGCCTTCCCGTTATCTTGGTATCGATGAATAATCACCCTATGGAAATTAACATGGGGATGAGCGGACTAGAATTAGCTAGCTATTATAGTTAGCCAGTAGCTAGCTAGTTACGCATTTTCAACGTTATTGAGGGTCAGATTTTGCATTGAAATCAGCTTAGCTGGCATTCCTACACGAGATAATTTTTGTCAGGTGGGTCATTGCTCTTGATTTCAACACAATTTAATCTTTTGTACCGCATTATTATTTTTCCCCAAGTGCCTGAATTGTGCCCAACTATGCTTCAAGATATAAGACACTGACGCTATGGCGTCGCGCTACAATGGTTTCCAACCTCGACAATTGAATTGATGTGATGTTTGTTGTGATGATTGTTGCCTAACTTGGCGCGACACACTAGCGTGTGTCTAGACTAGTAGGATATAACACTTATGTTAGTGGCAGCACTTTCAGTTGTATGATCGTCGTAATTTAATTTCTTGGATTTCGAAATATTTATTGAATATTATTGTTATTTCAGCCAGTGAACCATGGTTATGAAAAAATAAATCAGCTAGCGGTTGGAAACGTTGATCAAAGCTATTTAATTCGAAAAAAAAGATTCTTGGAAAACTGGGATATTAGCCGTCTTCGTTTTTTTTTTCCATACGATACCGATGATCCTTTGTTCATTACTCCCGTCACTCACTCGAAGCTCTTGACGACTCTGCGCATGAGTGTTAATCGCATTGGATTCAAAAGTTAGAAGCGATTGCCGTTGCAAGCGAATAGCAGATCAATAAATTCTACACAAATAAATGTCATGAATGTCTATGCATTCAGCGAACAACTGTAATAATTTATTATTTTATCAATGTATGTGTTACATGCATATCCAAAAAAGCACTGAATTTTTAAATTAGAAACAAGCTGTACCGTAATCATATGCAACGAAGTGTTGTAGAACAAGTACCGCTTTACCGGAAGTGCTGTAACCTCGTTCACAAAAGCTCTTAAAAATAGCCGCTTACGTCAGTGTTGCCAGACGTACGATAATTATGGTAAACGTACGATTATTTTGTGCTCTGTACGATGTACGATAACGCTTGTACGATAACGCCGAATTGTACGATTGTTTTCAGATTAATGAAATTTTTCTTTTTAAAATGCTTTTCAGTGTTTTTACGCGATTCTTACCGAACATTTAAAATGAAAATTCAAGTGAAGGTAAAAAATTCGACTCGTCTAGGCCAAATCCCTGATGTATGCAATCATCCGTTTTCTTTTTCAGCAAATTTAGCGCAAATCTTTTTTTCTACATCGATTTGGTAGGTTTAAGGTTTTTTTTAATCCTTTCTTCTGTTATGCAAAGAAAAAATCATGTCTGGGGGATCTGGGATTTGCTAATTGTTGACAACCAACACAAGCATCCGGTGGAGCCATATAATTCATGTCAAAAGTTTCGTAAGTTAGCAGTTAACTTTTACTTTGTAAGTGATGTAAATCATTTGTTATTAAATTTTGCACATTTTTTGTACTATAGTGTTGCGTATTGGCGCGCTATCTGTAAAAGTACGATATTTTTCGTTAAAATACGATAATTTTTGACCGCTTGTACGATAACCACACCCCGGAAATCTGGCAACACTGGCTTACGTTTTGTTGGCCGACTGCGACAGAGCAACCTCGCAAAGGGTTCGGGACTCGCATTATGAGGTGTTTTCAAACCGTATTCGACGTTGTATCTTATACCGATTTCACACGTAATAAATAAAGCGTGCAGTGCCGCTCCGAACCGTGCAATTTGATTTCACACGTAATAAATAAAGTGAACGTGGCCGAACGTGGCCGAACGTGGCCGTGATTTTGCGCTCCAGCTTGGCCACGTTTCAAAACGTGGCCGGCGCGGTTCGGTACTGGACGGAGCGGAGCGGTTCGCTTTAATTATTACGTCTGAAATCTGATGCGTGCCGTGCCACTGCCTACTCTACACTGTGTAGAGTAGGCAGTGGCCGTGCCGCGCTGCGTGGAAGTGACGAAACGACCTGCGACCCCATAATGCAACGCGCTGTTCGCCCAAAACAAACTGACGATCTAATCAAAGCAGACTAGCAACATCACAAAGCAACATAGCTTTAAGTTTTTGACTAACAAATTAAGAAAGCCTCGACAAACGTTTAGGCCTAAAGTCAGAATTTTGGTGGAGGGAGAATTGGCCACAAAACCAAACGGAGACGACGTGCAAAAAGTGCTACCTATGTTCACCGAACACATATTTCTTAAATAGCATCGCGACAAAACATGCGAAAATTGATGCTTGCGAAAAGAAGTTAATGAGGTAACATAACGGTATCTTGAATCTGACACAACCTTTTGGATGCAAACTTGTTTCAACAGAGTTATTAGTAACGCTCAGATGGCCTGGTTCTGAGAAACGATTAAAAAAATCTTTAAAAAAAAAAGCAAATTGAAAAAAAGCGGCCGATTGAAAAAATGGGTTCGGAAAAAACACGAAGGGAAAAAAAAAGATGAAAAGAGCAAAGCGGTAGGCAGGTCGTTCCCTGATGGCATTTTTTTTGCTAAGGCATCTAACTTAACCTAACCTAACAACAAGAGAAGAGGGGGGGGGGGATTGAGGCTTAATGGCGCGTCGACAACTTGGTCATTAGCGCCAACCTCAGTCACAGTGCAGTGGTCCGGGTCGCCACTGCACCACACATTATAGAGATGTTATGAGACAAGAGAAGAACAAAACAAAAACGATAACACAATTTATTTTTTCCTTGGACATTTCAGTCAGGTTTTTTTTTCCGCACACGGGTAACTTTAGTCGCAGTTCACTTGCGTATTTAAGGGTAAAAAAAATCAGAATAGAACAATGGAAATAGGCCTATCTGAAGCGTAATTTAATTATCTTTCATTTGGCACTACTCTCATCTTTCTAGGGGCCTCACTTCTGGAGGAATGGAAGGGTACACAGATAAACAAACCAATAAATAAACAAACCCAACATTTTAATAGTGTAGATTCCTCGTATATCTATTTTTTTCCCTTCCGACGTATGCAGGTTCTCAATTTTTTTTTTTTTTTACTTGTTGCCTGTATTGTAGCAAAAAACGTTTTCCGCTATAAAAACAATTGAGGTAACTCTTGGTAAAAAATAAGTTTAAACCGTTTTTATAAATTTAAAATGCCAAAGTTTGCCTTAAATTATTTTACCAGGCAACTAACCTAACCTATAATCTAACAACAACAGGAAAAAAAAAAGAGAAGAAAAAACGACAGTTATCTTTATTTCTTCCTTAAACATTTTTTCCCGCAAACGAACATGCCTGCTCAACATTTGCCGAAGTTTCACTTCGGTCAGCTTTAATTTCCGTTTACGTAGTTGGGTTCCAAGCTTGACCGTCAGACGGCAGTCAAAAAACGTGGCCGGCCACGTTTCGGCATTTATTACGTGTGAAATCAAGTCGCGCTCGGAACGTGGCCGTGGTGCAGAGCGGCTTGGAGCGGCATGGTACGGCACGGCCACAACACGCGACGAATTATTACGTGTGAAATCGGTGTTACGTTTTGTGTCGAAAGCGAAATGGACGTGATAAAAGCGATCAAGTCGAGACTAGGCCCCCTGCAAGGGTTCCCAATGTAACAACTGTGGAAAATTTAACCATTAGTCGACTGTGTGCAAGTCCAACCAGCCTCCTCAAAAAATTTCAAGGCCCTCGAATTTGGGTTCCAGAACACTTTAAACACTGGAAGCAGAAGAAAGCGACAGTGACTCTGTTTCCCTTGGAGAACTTGTTATTAGTGATGCCCACTTTCATCAAAACAGTTTAAATGAATGGTTTGAAATTATAACTGCCAATGAAAACAAGGTTAATTGCAAACTAGATTGTGGTTCTCAGGTTAATGTCATGCCAAAATGTGAGCTGCTGCAGTGGCCTATTGAACCAAAAGTTAAGAAAACGACATTTCAGGCTAAAACCTATTCAACCTTAAATTGATTGGTTCCTGTATTCTAGTATGTAAAGTTGAAGGAGTACAGCCAGTTAATATTTCATTTATAGTTCTGGATGTAGATGCTAAACCCATACTTGGACTTGAAGCTTGTGTAGACTTAAATCTAATCAGACTCATTCCAAAGGTTGAGAGGTCACAAATTTCTTCCAACGTGCATAATGTGCAGCCTGATTCAGGTTCATCTTTCAAAAGAGGTTTAAATAGTGTAACTAAAACTCGGCCTACCCCACCCTAGATTCTCTAATCAACGAGTTTAAACACGTTTTTGAACGTATTGGTTGTTTGCCTGGTGAATATCACATAACCTGAAAAGATGATGCAATTCCACAGGTTGGTGCACCAAGGTTCCTGTGGAAATTCAGGAAGAACTCAAAACCCAGTTTAAGCAAATGATTGATGATGGTATCATAACACCAGTTGAAGAGCCTTCAGACTGGGTGAATAATTTGCTTGTAACACGTAAGCCGAATGATAAGTTAGAGTCTGCCTTGATTCTAAACCGTTAAACAAGGCTATCAAATGAAATCATTATCACATACCAACTCAAACAGAATTGTTTTCGCATCTACAAGACTGTAAAATATTTTCACGGTTTGATGCCATATCATGGTTTTGGCAAGTAAAGTTAGACAACGAGAGTTCTAAATTAACAACACCGTATGGTAGATTTAGATACTTAAAGATGTCTTTTGGCCTAAATTCTGTGCCAGAAGCCTTTCAAATGGTAATTGATAAAGTATTTGCTGATGTGAATCTATTATACCATATTATGATGATATTCTCGTGGGAACGTCAAATGTACAGGAACACTGTGTTCATTCATGTAAAGTGTTGGATGCAGCATGTAAAGGTAATCCTTAAAGCTCAATAGTGAAAAGATCCTGTTGAAAAGCTCCAGTATTTGGGGCTTGTACTTACAGCAGAAGGGATTCAAGTGATCCTATAAAGCTGCAGGCAATTTCCCTTTGGAAGCTAGAGATGATTTAAAACGTTTTCTTGGTTTGGCAACATACTTGTTGAAATTTGAACCGAATTTCTCACAGAAAACTCCTTCATTAAGACAACTGTTAAAAAAAAGATGTATTGTTTGTATGGGATGCAAATGCTCAAAAGAAGCATTTACTTAACCTCCAGTTCTTAAATACTATGACAGAGAGTTGCCAATTGTACTGTCCGTTGACGCAAGTTGACATGGTTTAGGTTCGGTATTGTTGCAAAGTGAAATGCCAGTTGCATACGCATCAGTGTCTTTAAACGAAACTCAAAGTAAGCCTTATTCACAAATAAGAACTATTGGCCATTACATTTGTTTTAGAAAAATTTCATTATTACGTCTACGGACATCAAGTAGAGATCCAAACGGATGACAAATCATTTTCAGGACTAGTTGATAGGCATTATCATAAGGTTTGGCTCGTTTGCAGAGGATGTTGATACGACTGCAACTCTACAATGTTTCTTTGACGTATGTGCCTGGAAAACTGTTAGCTGTTGCTGATGCCTTATTCAGAGCACCTAATCCAGGTGCCTTCTCGCACAAAGACCATGTAGGACCAATGAAGGTACAGTGTGTTTTGTTGTTAAGGTTTCCAAAACTAAACTAGATCAAATTAAAGATGAAGTCAGTGACAATGCCAAGAGTGGGCCAGGATGGGCCATGACCCCCCACCAGAAAATATCATAATAAAAAAAAACTTGCAGACTAAACTTGGAATCAAATGAAAAAATAGAGCTTTTATTTTTTTTTATTTCATTTATATACAGGGTGGTCTAAAAGTCTGGTCACACACAAATAACTGCCGATACGTTAATTCTGAAGACATAATAGCATTCTTGATAATAGTAATGTAAGTTAGACATGAGGAAGCCAATGAAGATATTTTCAATGACCTTGAAAATAGCATTCAAGGTCATCAGCATTCTATTTTCCAAATGGCGCAAGATACAGCACAAAAGTTAATTACAAAGTTGTACGCGAGCGTCAAACATGACAAACTATGAAAACAGATTGAAATTGATCATAATTGCATAATTGCAGTAGTTATGAGGAAAACAAAATAGCAACAAAGTCTCCCCTGAGCGTTTTAACTGCCATGCATGCCAAGCTTCATGTTGTATTAATCATATCAAAAACCAAATCTGGTAAAAGGGGCCGCCAAGTTCCGAATGGTTTGACCCTTCAAAGGAGTGATATCAATACACCAAAACATTCGCCAAGTTAATCGCACCGCTTAATAGTTCGAAGGTTAAATGAAAACTAGAACATTGCTACTTTTGGAAGTATTATTCGGTGCGATTAAGTTGGTGAATGTTTTGGTGTGTTGATATCACTCCTTTGCAGGGCCGAACCATTCGGAACTTGGCGGCCCCTTTTACCAGTTTTGGTTTTTGATATGATATCACTCCTTTTTTTTAATTGTGTATTGGCTCAACTCCACTACTGTGCAGATGTGTACTATAAAGTGCCACATCAACAACACCAATGGTTTTTAACAATTTGCTACCTTTTGCCTATAGGCCAAACCATTCTCAATTTAGCAACCCTCTTTATGGGTTTTTGGTTTGACGGTTTTAATTTTGTTGCAATTTGTATTACAATATTTAGTTAGTGTTGGCGTGTTGATATCACTCCTTTGAAGGGCCGAACCACTCTCAACTTAGTGGCCTCTTTACCAGTTTATGGCTTTGTTTATTTTGCTTTGTTTTTATAGTTGGTTTATTTTCCGTGAATTGGACGTGAATACAATTTCTTTGCAACGTTGTTTAGATTTATCGTGATGCACTAGTGTGTGCCTAGGCACGGACGTCAGTATCCATGTTCTCATTGTCCGAACTTTGGCCGTCCAATGAGAGACGATGCCGACAATGCTAACAATGGTTATAACAATATTTCCGTACGTACGCGCCCTCCCACGCCATCCCTGTTATGCCCCCAGGCTCCAAACCATAAAGGTATGCAGTTCGTATTGTACTGCATCCATTCGTCCAATTTCATAGCTGGAAGCCTCCCCGTTATCTCGGTATCGATGAATAATCACCATATGGGATTTAACAAGGGAATGAACGAATTAGCTTGCTAGTTAACACATTTAGAACGTTATTGAGGGTCAGATTTTGCACTGAAAGCAGCTAAGCTGGCATTCCTTCTACGAGTTAATTTTTATCAGGTGGGTCATTCCTCTTGATTTCAATACAATTTAAGCTTTTGTACTGCATTATTATTTTTCCCCAAGTACCTGAAATGTGCCCAACTATGCTTGAAGATATAAGACACTGATGCTATCGCGCCGCGCTACAATGGTTTACAACCTCGACAATTGAACTGATGTGGTGTTTGTAGTGATGATTGTTGCCTAACGTGGCACGACACACTAGCGTGTGTCTAGATATTATTATTATTATTACCTTATTATTATTACCATGTTTAGATCATATATATGTAAGAACAAACTCATGGTCAGCAAATGGTATGACAATAGAAGAGAAAATATCAGATCATTATTTTACAGCATGTTATCTATCAGAAAATATACAAAAAACGAATAAATTCGTGGAGGATAGAACTGGGGAAGAAAACAACTATTTCAACTCAAAAATGGATGATAAAAAAATTACTGAACAGTTGAATAGAATAGATTGGAATAAATTAGATAACTCGAAATCAGTTGATGAACTATACGAAGAAATTAAACTTAAAATATTAGAAATCTATGAAAAAAACACAAAGAAAATAACTCGTAATAAAAAAAATTCTAAGATAAAAGGTAGGAAAAAATGGATTACACCGAGTACAATTGATTTAATAACTAAGAAAAATAACTTATGGAAAGTAATAAAAATTGAAACGAAAATTGACGAAAAATTACATAAGGAATATAAAGATCTTAAGAAGGAGGTACAGAAAAAAATAATAGAAGATAAGCAAAATTTTTATAAGAATGAGATTGAAAAAGGGGAAAAAAGTAATAAAACACTATGGGATGTTGTGAATGATATAACGGGAAAAAATAATAATAAAATAAACATTGATGAAACAATAAAGATGAATTTTACACATGAGCAAATTACTACAAGCAATATATTTAATAAACACTTTAATAAACAGGTTGCTGACTTAAGAGAAAAAAATAAACAACAAACAAACTATACAACAAATAGTAAATTCTTTAAAGAATCATATAAAAGAAAAAACCATTAAATAAAAAAGTAAAGGAAACTATGTTTATTGAAAATCCTACAAAATGGAAATAGTGAAAATTATAAGAGATTTGAAAGACACAAGATCAGTAGGATATGATGAAATAATAACAAAACATATCAAAACAACTAGTGAAAACTCAGCAAATTTTATCTGTCCATTGATAACAAAAATTATTGAGGAGGAAAAGTGGCCAGATCTTCTAAAGGTACAAATTGTAAGACCACTATACAAAAAAGGATCTAAAACAGAAATCAATAACTATAGACCAATTTCGCTATTATCTGTAATAAATAAAATAATTGAGAAATTTTTTTCGGACAAAATAAAATCTTTTTTGGAAAAATTTAATGTTTTAACAAAAATACAATATGGGTATACAAAAAAGAAAGGAACAAATAAATTGTTAGTAGATATAAATGAAATTATAACGGAGGCATTAAACAATGGAAAATACGTTGGAGCGATACTAATAGATCTACAAAAAGCCTTTGATTCTTTTTACAAATAAATTTTGCTTGAAAAGTGCGAAAGCTTGGGAATGCGTGGAAAAATTTATCAAACAGTAAAAAGCTATTTAAACAACAGACAATCAATGGTAAAAATAGGAAATAAAATGAGTGATTCTACAGAAGTTTTATATGGAGTACCACAAGGATCAGTGTTGGGACCGCTACTCTTTTTAATTTTTGTAAATGATATTGAATCAGGAATTGAAAAAAACTTATATTTACTTATTTGCAGATTATATGATTTTGATTTCTATACATGAAAGTCATGAAGAAATGTTACAGGACTTACAACATGATTTCGATATATTAAATTGTTGGCTGGTAGAAAACGAAATGTACATAAGTAAAGAAAAAACTGTTTATTTGGAAATCACAGTACCAAAAATGAAATTAACGGAAAAATCAAAAATAATGCTGCACAGTGAAGATTGTGATTTTTTAAGGAATAATAATAGAACAGCAAATTGTATACAAAAATGTCAAGCATTGGAGTCAGTTGAACAAACAAAATACTTGGGAGTGTTAATTGATAAACATTGGAACTTTAAATCACACATAAAAAATTAATCAATAAACTCAGATCTATGTTGACAAAGATATTTCAGATCAGAAATATATTGAACAGAAAAAAATTAAAAAATAATTTATTATGCATGGATTGAGAGTTTACTAAGATATGGAATTGAAGTCTATGGGTTTGCATCTGAGTATGTAATTAATTAATTGCAAAGTCTACAAAATAAAATTGTGAAAATGTTTTTTGGTAACAATGATACAAAAACAAGTGAAATTTTTAAAACAAATGAAATATTGACAATAAGGCAACTAAGAAATAATATAATTATAATAAATAATTATTTTGTTAATAATTTTAAGAATAGAAATTTTGAAAAACAAGCTCGGTTAAGGAAAAATGCAAACAGATACCAAATACCGCGTTGGAATAATACATATGGAACTAGAAATAAAAAATATTATATTCCTCAGGTCTTCAATGCATTGGATGAAAAATTATTACGATATGATTGCATTCAAAAATTAAAACCACATTTACAGAAATTTCTAACAACATGAAATAAAATTAGGCTTAATTATCTATTAAATGTAATATTAAATGGATTTAGTATGCGTAATTTTGTAAATAATATGATGTAACTATGTATATATGTATGTAATTATTTATTGAAAGATGTATGTGTATGTATTATTGCACTCACACAAGTTCTTTGAACTTCGAGTTGTTTAAATGCAATAAAATTATTATTATTATTATTATTAACTGAATCCTTCCTTGAGCTTCCTGTTGAATTCTGAACTCCATCTGGAGTGAGTCCTCCTTTTTATAGAGAAAATTACCCATAATGCATTCCAAGGGGAATCCAGCTCCTGTCCAATCAGACCAAGGCAAGAAGGGATTTCCTAGCTCCTGTCCAATCAGACGAAGACAAGAGGGGATTCCCCAGCTCATGTCCAATCAGACGAAGGCAAGAGAGAATTCCTTTTGGGATGCATTATGGGTAATTTTCCCTATAAAAAGGAGGACTTACTCCAGATGGAGTTCAGATTTCAACAGGGAGCTCAAGGAGGGATTCAGCTAACGGAAATAACATTTTTTTTTCGTTGGAGGTATTCCAAGCTATAGAAGTATCTTTTATCACCATAGATGTAACCATTTGTGTCGGGAAATGGAAGAATTAGGATTCCCCCCCCCCCCCCGAAAATTTGGAGCCCCAACGGAATTCGCGTCGGCCCTGCACCTTCGCAAAAATAGGCGCACGGTAAACAAACCAGCAACACCACTGTAAAAAAAATCTGCAAAAAAATACTCAAATAGACATTATTTTTAGTATAATGAAATGCTTAGATCACATTTAGTTTTAGAGGTGTATAGCTGTCAATGTTGTAATTATGCACATACTTCCGGCTCTAGTTATCCTTCGTGTGACGTTTGTGCTCAGAATTATTTCACTCAAATAGCCACTCGAATGAATCAGTACGTGTTCTACTGAGTTTATTGGTGCCAAAATACTCACAAACGTTTTTTGTTCGTGTCGAGTGGCGAAAGACATTCTCCGTGAGCTTATTCAGAAGCCATAGGATGGTAGATAAATTATTGTTCTATATTTATACATGACAATTGCGTTTCTTTGGTTGTGTGTTTATGGTAAAATATTCCAAGTACTACTCGTATCATGACGGTTTTTATAATTTCCAAACAAGCTTTTCATACTGTAGTGTTTGTGTAGTGCATAGATGCACACAACTACAGGTTGTGGGTTCTAATGGGCAGCAGCCTGCCAAAGCAGGTGCATGCCTATTTATTATCTCTGTAGGGCAATCCATCATGGGTATGATGCATTGCTAATTAACAAGATTACACTGATTGGTTACAAGGCATGGATACATTATAACACTAGTTAGTGGTGCCTGTATCCAGACACCACATTCACCCCTGATAAATTGTGAGCCTATTACAACAATAGCTAATCTAATTTATTACTAAATTTATTACTAATCTACTTAGAATAATAGCTAATCTAATTTATTACTAAAGTCGACTCACAATCCACAAGCATGAAAGAATTAGTACACTTATATCCCTAAATTAGACAAACTACCATTTCCCCCCACAATTAGAATTCAATTTGGAATTAATGGACCCAAAGTAGGAAATTTAACCTATTAAACCAACCTAGTTACTCACCCACGAACCATGCAAAAAAAACTGTACAATTCAATGTCACAAAATACCAAAAAAAATATTTTTTTTTCTTTTAACACTTGCAACATAAAAAAACAAAACACATGCAAAATCCTCCAGCCACCCCCAAAACCCACGACCCAACATGCTTTACAAAACAGGCTTCAGAGATTCAAACAGTCCAGAGGCACAACCTTGTGCCTAGATTTACGAGTTGTCCCAGAAACGAGACCCGAAACTACAGGCTTCGACGGCGGCATGGCAACCACGCGCGGCGAAGGCCGCGAAACAGCACCTGACGGCGATGATGTCGTCGGCACTGGCAATGGGGGATCAACAATCGACGGAAGTTTTAACGGCGATTTAATTGGAGATCTTCGCGGAGGCGTCAACAGTGGTGGAAAAATCTTCACTGGATTTAACAGGAGTCAATGCTTTATTAGATTTTGCGGGAGAAACTAGCACTTTTGGTGGAGACAACTGTGGCATAACAAAACTTCTTCGGTGATTCAATGCACGGCCTTAAGACCATGCCCAGAGGCCACAGTTTCGCTTCCTGACGGCGCATTGAAGATTGGATTGTCTCTCCAAATTTGCATATCTGCGCCTTGATTGGACACAGGAATTTCAATCGCCGGATCCTCAGCAACACGCGTGCGCAGCTGGGAACCGGATTTCCTGAGAAGAACACCACTTTTCACCCTAATTTCATATTCATACGGGCTGAGGACTTTTGCAACTCGGCCCGGCAGCCAGTTTTTCAGCGCATTTGGTCTCCTATCCACACAAAAAAACTTTATCATTCAACTGGTAAGTTGACTCGCCTAAAGTAGCTGTTGATTTCAACTGTCGGTCTTGTCTTAGAGCAGTTTTATCAGCAACGCTAGGTACCATAAGCGTTAAACGTGTACGCACGTGTCTTTTCAGGAAAGCTTTCGACGGTGTAACACCAGTAGTGCAATGCGGAATATTTCTAGCCTGTAGTGTAGGAGGAAATTAGTCAGTGCAATTTCTAGGCTTAAACCTTGAGTTAGGCTCGCTTTTAAACTTCGTTTTAGTGAACGAACCAGGTTTTCTGCAGCCCCATTTCGGACTGGCAAATACGGGATAGATGTTACATGCCTAATTCCACATTGTTTCAAATAATTTTCAAATTCAAAACTTTTTAGCTGTGGGCCATTATCGCTAACCAAAACCTTGGGATAACCATAGATTGCAAATAAGTCACGCAAAATACGAATAACAGCACCACTCGTCGTTGTTTTAATGTCAAAAACAAATGGGAACTTAGAATGAGCATCTAATAACACCATGTACGTTTTTCCATGAAACGGCCCTGCAAAGTCAAGGTGGATTCTAGCCCACGGAGTGCAGGTCGTTCCCAAACGTGTTTTTTAGACTTAGCACCAACATCACGGTTCACCTGACAGGCCATGCATTTGTTAACCAAACTTTCCAAATCACTATCAATTTTAGGCCACCATACACGGGAACGAGCAAGAGCTTTTATACGCACGACCCCGCAATGGCCCAAATGAAGTTCCTCAAGCACTTGTTTGCACAATATTTCAGGAATTACAAGGCGTACCCCCCAAAATATTGCGTTACTATCAAGAGATAACTCATGCCTACGAGAAAAATAAGGCTTTAAATCTTCACTTTCAACCCTATCCGGCCAACCATCTCTAGTATAACGATAAACCGTTGCCAGCAGCTTATCTTTCATGGTATGATATTCTAGTTGGTCAGCTAAGATTGGAAGTGACTCAATATTTTCCAAATTCATAACTCTCCAACCAGGAGCTCGCTTGGAAGGGGGTTCATATGGTGTAGGCATACGAGAAAAAAAAATCAGCTGTTAAATTATCCTTGCCGGGTATGTGCTGGAGCTCGAAGTCATAGCCATTTAAGTAAATTGCCCACCGCTGGATACGTGCGGCTGCCATGGCTGGAATTGACACCTTGTCCCGAACACCCACAGCAATGCCTTCTGATCAGTTTGCAGTATAAACCTCCTCCCAAACAAATACTGGTGGAAGCGTTTAACCCCAAAAACTATTGATAACGCTTCTTTGTCGAATTGGGCATAACCAAGTTCTGCTTTTGACAACGCCCTAGAGACGAAAGCAATAGGCCTATCTTCGCCATTTGGATAGGTATGAACTATCTGCGCTCCGACCCCTAGGGGACTCACGTCACAAATAAGCTTGATAGGCAATTTAGGGTCATAGTGCGCTAGCACTTTAGAATCTAGAAAAGCAGCCTTAGCCTTTTGGACAGCATCTGAGCATTCCTTACTCCATTTCCAGGCGTTCTTTGGAGAAAGCAACTTATTTAATGGAGCCAGTATGGTTGCCAAATGTGGTACAAATTTACCATACTGGTTAATAAAGCCCAAAAAAGACTTCAACTCTTGAATGTTAGTAGGCTCAGGTGCTAGCTTAATAGCGTCCAGAACGTTAGGCAGATTTGAAACCCCATTCTTATCTATTTTGAATCCCAGATATTTTATACCGTCTCTGCGGAGTTGGCATTTGTTCTTATTTAATTTCAACCCATTTTCCTGCAAGGCTTCTAATACTTGGAATAAGGTCTTATCGTGGTCCTGGCCCTTTACAGCAGCCAGAATATCGTCAAAAAACAGGTCAGCCCTAGGTATATCCCTAAGGACATATTCCATACGCTTCTGGAAAATGCCAGGAGCACTAGCCAGCCCAAAAGGGAGTTTCTGAAACTGAAACAGGCCTTTACAAGTATTTATAGTTAACGGGGCCTTTGAATCTTCGTCAAGCTCAACTTGCAGAAAAGCATCCGAAAGGTCAATAATCGAAAAGGTATCACACCCTGCTAATTTCGAAAATAAATCTTCAGCCCTTGGAACCGGGTGGTATTCTATATCCATTTGTGGATTTACAGTGCCTGAGAAATCCCCCACGATCCGGACGTCTCCTGAAGGCTTAAAAACCAAGACCACGGGCGTCGCCCACGCACTGCAATCCACAGGCTTAAGAACACCCTCCTGAACAAGTCTGTCGATTTCAGCCTCGACCTTCGCCCTTACAGCTAGGGGTACCGGTCTGGCTTTGCAGTATTTTGGTACTGCATCTTTTTTCAAAGTTATTTTGGCTTTAAAATCTTTGAGTTTCCCCAAACCTGGCGAAAATAGCTTAGGGAATCTCTTGAACACCTCCTCGTCCGAGACAAAATAAACATCTTCTATTATTTCTTCCAAAATGTCTACCTCATGAACAGGTTCAGCATAGAATTGATTTAGGTCCAATTCAAGACTCCGCATCCAGCTCCGCCCAAACAATGGTGAAAAACTATCAGGGCTTACAATTGCTGATAATACCTCAGTTTTGTCATTAAGTTTCACGTTGAGCCTCACAATACCCAAAGGCTTGCAAACTACTCCACCAGCAGCCCTCAACGTAATTCTAGTTGGGTTTAACTTGACATTACTGAAATATTTATTGTACCAGCTAACTGGAATAAGAGTTGAATCTGCACCCGAATCAACTAGTAATGGAAGTTCATGGCCATTTAACTGAACATGAATCATCCATTGTTTGCTTCGCCTATCCGTAGCAAGAGAATTAATTTCGTCAGAATCAGGGCTTGCTTCATCCGAACTACATTCAGTGTCGTCTGAATCACAATTTGATGATTCTTCAACATTAAGTGCTTTCCTACCAGAATAATTATGATTTTTCTTTTTACCAGCTGTTTTGACCGTTTTGGGTTTATGAGAATATGGCATCGGCGCAGGCTTGCTAGACCTGCACACTCGACTTAGGTGCCCAACATTCCTGCAAGCGGAGCACTTATGCTTCCTAAACCTGCACACAGCTTTCACATGCGATGGTTTACCACAACAGAAGCACAAATTGTCATTGTTAGACTTACTTTTATTTTTAAATGGACGTTTAAACTGCACTGAATGAGCACTTGCCCCCTGAAAATGACTTACATTTTTCTCAGCTAATTCCTGAGAGAAGGCAAACTTGCAGGCCGAATCAAATGTAACTGTAGCTGGATCCAACGCCAACAGAGATTTCAAAGTGTCGGAGTTGCAAATTCCAGCAACAAATCTATCCCTGAGCATTGTCTCCAGCTTAGTTCCATCGGCTGGACCACAACTACAATAGAGGGTAAGCCTCTTTAATTCAGTTATATAGTCCGCAATTGATTCGTTAGCATTCTGCTCCCTCCTTTGGAACTGGACTCTTTCACAAAGGTAGTTAGGTACAGGACATAAGTTACCTGTCAACAGCGTGTTAATTTGGACTAAGGTTTTAGTTGCTGGAGCATTAGGTGCACACAGGTTTCGAAATAAACCATACGTTTTAGCACCTATGCTTGTTAATAGCAACGCTACTTTCTTATCATCAGGCACGTCAAAAGCCGAGAAATACAATTCGACCCGTTCAAAATAAACAGGCCAGGTTTCTACACCTGAATCAAATTCCTCTAACTTTCGACCTTGAATACCTGGAGGCATAGCTGGAGGTGTTATCACAACTGTAGGATTAACAAACACCAGCTCCCTATACTTAATTTAATCAAAATTCAAGTGCGTAAGAATACGCCTTACAATTCTTAAATTTACTGAAATAGGCCTTCGTTGCACCCAGCAACAAGAAGAAGGTCTACACCAAACTAGGCAAGTTAAATTAGGTTAAACCGAATTTACATTTAAACGGTCTCTCCCCACTTTAAGTTAAACTAGTTCTTTAAATTTGAAGAATTTTAATTTTGCCAAGAATTACTGCTCTTGCTTGTTCTCTTACAAGTTAATACAGTTTCTTTTAACATAGGACATCAAATTCCCATGCGTGACCGGCTAGGTCACACTTAATTATCATCGCCAGCAATAATTAATAAATAACCTACTTGATACATAATTTTAAATTTGCCCAACCGGTTTCACTACTAGCGGCAATGCCTAGTACTCACAAAGATCGAAACACTCTCTAATCTTCAATTTGACCAGCTCTAAAAACTGCGTTGTTACCCCCTTATTTTATAAGGCACAGTAAACAAGCTTTAAAATACTGCATGAAATCACACTTCGACTGGTCGACTAAGCCCTGTGCAATAAACTCGTACAGCATGCGCTACTATGCTTATAGAAATTATTCACAACCACTTGATGGCCAATATTTTACAGGCTATTATGCTCACATTGTCAGTGCTGTCAGTGCTACTTAACTGCTCAGTAAGATCAGCAATATAAATGTTAAAAAGTAGTGGGGAGAGGACACTGCCTTGTGGGACACCGCTGGTGATGGAAGTCCAGTTAGAAAATTCATTTTCAGTTCTCACCCTAAATCTTCTGTTATAAAGAAAATTATTAACCCAGTTAACGATTTTGTTATTAGGGAGAGCATGACTGAGTTTATAGATAAGTTTCTGGTGGTCAACTTTGTCAAAGGCCTTCTCGAAATCAATATAAACGACGTCATACGAGACATTGTCATTGATTGCAGTGTTTATCTTATTGTAGGCCTCAAGCATGTTGGTAAAAGTTGACCTTTTCTTAGTAAACCCATGTTGGGACGTATTTTTCCAATTTTTGTTTGCGAGGAAGTTTTCAATTTTCTTACTGACAATTTTCTCCAAGACCTTGACAACCGTGCTGGTGAGACTAATGGGTCTGTAGTTCAGCGGTTCATTAATATCGCCTTTTTTAAAAATAGGGACTACAGTGGCATCCTTCCAATCTTGAGGCAGAATTCCATTGTCAAGCGAGACGTTGAAGATAAAAGTAAGAGGTTCTGCCAGGTTGGTGCTGCAGTTAAGCAAGATGTTAGTAGAAATGTCGTCTGGTCCGGTAGATTTGAATTCTTTGAGCCCATCTAAGTGGTTTGCTACTTCAAAGTTGTTTATAAGTGCGACGTGCTCTTTATCAGTATAGGTTAAAGAACGGTCTCTCCTGAATGGAGGGGAGACTTCACTATACACTTCTTTAAATTTTCTTGCAAAAATATTCGCAGTATTTTTGGCATCTGTGGAAATACTTCCATCTGAGTCTCGCACTTTGAGGATGTTGTTGCTTTTCTTCTTTTTACTGTTAATGTATTTATAAAGTATTTTGGGGTTGTCTTTGCTTCTCTGAAGAATCTGAGAGTGATAGTTGTCCTTTGCAGCACGAATGGCACTGGTGCATTTATTTCTTACGTTTTTATATGTGTCATACAATTCGTTGGTACGACTCTTGGTATAGTGGGTCCAAGCTTTCTTCTTTTCCTTCATTGCTTCCTTGCATGCCTTACCAATGAATCGTTTTGTTTTGATGTGGTAATATCACTTACAGGTACATGGATTTTTTCCAACTCAGATAAAAGGGTTTTCAGTTCGTTCCATCCTGCCTCAATATCTTCAGTTGTTATCTTTTTCCAAGTTTCCCAATCGTACAGCTTTAAAGCATTGTTGATTTCTTTGTAGTTGGCTCGCCGGTAGTTCCTCATAAGCTTGGTTTTTGAAGTTTTGACAGGCTGTTCGATAGTGATAGTACTTGTGATGACTTTGTGATCGCTGTGACCCACTGGTTGATGGTATTGGATGTTTGTGACGAGGTCGGGATCATCAGTTACAATCACGTCAAGGAGAGATTCTTTCCCATTACTGCCAAGTCTGGTATTTTTATCTACAAGCTGAGAGAGATAAGCATCTTCAATAGCAGAGTGGAGGGATTTTTCAATAGGTTTGGCCTCGTTGTTCAGCTCATTTTTTTTCCAATTGACATTAGGTAGGTTGAGGTCTCCATACATAACAACATTCTTAATTGTCGACAGTCTATGAATAGCACTAACAAGGGCTTCGTCTTCTTCTTTATTATTATTATTATTATTTATTTCAAAAATTCGGCCCACGTTTTTTTTGGACCACAGCACCTTTGCTTAAGTACAAAAAGTGTCGAGTTTAATATTGTTGGGGCTTCTGTAAACACAACCAATAATGACATTTTCACGTGCATGTATGCGGACCCAGGCTGCCTCACCATAAATAGAATTGAGATAATCCAACTCTTCAAAAACAATGTGTTCGGCTATGTAGAGAATTACTCCTCCACCTCTTCCTTCATCTCTGTCCTTTCTTACTAACTTGTAGCCATGTTAACCATACCCAGATAACCCTCTAACTCCTAATAGGTTGTCCCATCATTTATATATAGTATTATGTTACATCACATGACTTCCTGTTACCTTACAGGAAGTAAAACTGTCTTATCAGCTGTAGCCTACACTCTGGTAGTCCGTGTTGTTTCTTTACCATTGGTGTCCAAGCTAAGGACATCACAGATGATTCAAGTAAGGAATGCCGCTGCAAAACCTGTGTGACGACGCGATTACGAAGCATCAAACAGTCGGCAACAGGTAGGCATTGGTCGCAGAAATAGGTGAAATTTTTTTGTTTATCAATGCAGTTAATAACAGTTTGAGTAACACTTACACATTCGGCGTGAAAACTAGAGCAGCACAGGTTGCAAACAACGGCTGTGGTCGGGTGGTAAACATCGATAGTACAAACGGGGCAGGAGCTCAGACTGATGCGACTGCACGCCATGGTCGCAAAATAGTACTCCAAAGGATTAGTACATTTTTTGAACGGAGTTAAAATTTCCCTACACGATTGGAGCCATTTTCTTTTCATAACCTTTTGAATGCTTGGCAATTTCTAACAAA
>JAHWFP010195268.1:0-22002 GCA_023313725.1 Lithobius niger
AGCAGCATTGGATGCGAAGGAGGAAATTATAGCTCAATACTAGACGGTGGATTTCTGGATAGAGTCTGTTTTAGGAGCGCTAGTTTTTTTTTTCTCGTTTCTAGCAGCGAATGCCTGACGAACGCTTTACATCATGTCAGTGGCGTAGTTGAGCTACAAAAAGAGGATCGGACAGTCGCAGCTTGCAGGGAGGGCGTAGCAAGCCTACGATAAATGTTGTACATGCTTGGCCGTTGTAAATTCATGGTGAATGTAACGAACGCAACAAGCGTGAAGGGTTGGAAGTCTTTTCTTGCGTGGAGGCCGTAGCTGCGAATGCTGTCGGTTCAAAGCAAGATCAGTGAGTGCAACGAACGTGGCGAATGCGAATGCTCAAAGGTTCTTGGGAGGCCCTGATGGGTTCGGCGAACGTTGAGTGTTCCTGGTGAAAATGAATGCAAATGCTCGAAGCATATGGAGGTCGACGACTTGCTGGGTTGATGACAAACGATTTGCGAATGCGAATGTATTGACGACTGCAGCGCAGAGTGTCAGCGGTTTGAGAAGAACGGTGAACGCTCGGCAGTCGGAGAGTGTAATGACCGGTAGACTATCGGCTTAGACGAACAGACGTGGACGGTGAATGGTTAATGATTGGGGGTTCGTATTAGTGTTCGAATAGTATCGGTGATGTGGGATTCCGTTGTAAAGCAGATTCAGGAATGACGAGACACGGAGGAAGCGGTAGCTTGATTAACCCCTTCACTGCCAGATTTGAGCTCAGCAAGTGCATGCTCAGAGCCAGAAATATGTATTGCAGGGAATCACATTGCAGAAAATATTGACGCCAATCTCAAGACATAATGGAGGCAGTGTTTACAAGCTAAAAACCCTCTAATACTTTGGCAGAACACACAGGGGTGCCCACATGGGGGAAACATGAGGACCATCTCCTTATTTATATTTATACAAAATGAACGTAGGACGTACGCCTACGTTCATGTTCTGCATGTACGTCCTGGGTCTCAGCAAAGAATTGCCAGGACGTACGCACGTACGTCCCTGGCACTGAAGGGGTTAAGGGCCGTTGGATGGTGATGTGGGAAGGGCGAATGAACAGCGAATGCTATAGTTGTTGAAGAATGCTTGGCGCAGCTGGCTGCCATGACGGTGGAAGACGATGAGCGATGCGGAGGCGGGTGGGATGAAGAAGCGGCAAATGCTTTGACGGACATGGGTAACAGTGGCGGAAGTGGTCGTGCCAGAGGCTGGAGGAAAAGAGATGGCATACTGCTCGTTCGAGCGCCATTTACTGGAGGGCTGCGCAGGCCACGCATGCGCAGTGGGTGTACGAGCTGGGCGGATCAAGACCTTAAAGATTCCTCCAGGGTAACAGAGCATCAGGAACCGAATGCAAGAAATTTACAGGTAGTGTATTTTTCCTTCCGGACAACTAGAAATTAGTAATTTCGCAATAATAAGCACTACATGGAACGGCGCCATCTTTCTATCTTCATTGGCAGTATGGAGACATCCTTCCTTGCCCACATAACTGCCAGGCGTATCAAGCTGTTTTATGATTGCACTACCAACCGACCCACTGACATCTCGAAGATAGTGGCTAATGGTGTTTTTGTTGTGCCACGGCATACTGTCATTTATTTCTTCTGCAACAACCCTGAGGGAACAGCTCAGGACGACCCCAATGTGTTTAGTTTGTGTGTTCGAACCGAGGGTGGGAAGATCCCGGGCAATGTCATAGGCTTGTTTGATCAACTTGTAGAAGGAATCCGTCTCAGAAATCCAAAGTGTGCACATAAGGATGAAGGAGCCCTGGGACGACTGGTTCTTGTTAAATACCTTCTGTAGGTTGACGGACTGGGGGATGGCGTATGAAAAATATCCATACCCAAGAGATGTTGAAGCCATCCGCTGCCAATGCACTAGGATCCAGAACACAGACTAGGTTCTAGATAGTCTGGAATGGCTAGCGAATAGGCGCACCTAGGGTATTCCCCACATTACAAATGCTATCCGACAAACGTAGGGGCACAACATCCAGTCCGTCGTCGGAACTTTGTCCGTGAAGGTTTGTCGGCCATGGTGGTGTACAGATTCCAGTTCCGAGTGCGTTTCTCTTATCGGAACATATCTTGGTTGGCCGACAGTGATTACCTTTCAAAAATCGGCGCTGACCATTAAATCACTTGAAGTTGTCTACTTTTCTCTTTCCAGGTGTATGCGATAGTATAGCAGTATCTTAAAAGAGATCTTGGGAAAGGAAACTAAATTTCACTAATTTAAATCATTGTAAACTGTGCTCGATATTGTCTGTGGGCAGCTTTTTAGGCCACGCAAAAAAGCAAAAAAAAAAATATTTGGTTTACGGACGAGGTTGCAAATCGGCAATCCAGCATTTTATTTATTACTGACCATGTTTGACATGTCCCTAGCTCAATTCAAAGCTAAAAGAATGTGTAGTAGGGGGAGTGGGGTAATGTGGTGGTTGCATAGCCATGTTGGTTGAACGAGAAAAAGTGACAGGACGGTTACAAATGGAAGAATATATCCGTGCAGAACGAAGGTTTCCAATACGACCCCCCCCTCCCGATTGGGAAATAGGGAGCTGAACAACCCTTATTGGAGTTATGAACAGGGAGATGAAGGGAAAGAAGGAGGAATCGTTTCGTCCCAGCTATTTGAGGTTTCCCAAACTCTTATTGGAATGGCTTCTCGAACTGAATCTTTGGGATGATCAACCGTTGGTGTAGAGGGTGAGTAGGGCATTCCTCCGAACGTTCCACAGCGATCGAGTGACGGACGATGTCTTCAGGCACTGTAAGCGACGCCCTTTTCTTCAACAGGTTCCTTGTCTCCGAAGACAATTGGTAGCGTGATGTCGTTCGCTACCCATTCTTGTTTGTCTCGTGCGACAGTGCTCTTTCAACGAGCGCTTTGTCAACAAGGTGATAAAGTTCCCATGGTCAGGAGCCTGGCGACGCAGACTTATTTAATTTATTTTGCATATTATGGGTTTCATCGACACAGGGAACACACCCGATTTCACAATTTTATTATTTTTGTCTTTTCTAGATGGACGAGTCTCTCCCTATCTCGGGACGCAACAGAGCCAGACAGGCCAATGGATGTTCTGGTCAGACGAGTATTTTCACGACGGACAAGCTTTCTTTTCTTGGGCTACACCATAACTGGGATAGACCTTGTTTTTTTGCTTTGCAAATGCAAGACTACATCTGCCTAAGAAACATGCTTACGTTTCGGCTGCCTGCTTTTCTCGAACAAACGAATGTTAAAACGACAAGTCTCGGGCGGTCTATCGCCTTGGCTTCAGTGACAGTTGTTTTGTTGCCATTGTATCGCACTAATCATCGGAAGTTGATTGAAGTGACGTGTCTGGTGTCAAAGGAGTGTGGCCTGTTTCTGAACATCCAGAGGTAAGACAGAAGTGTGGTGATGATATTTAATGGTGCGCCATCGGTGATGGGAGATGGAAATACGTTTTACCATCAGGGTGTTAAGTTTGCTGAGATTGGCATTAGTGTTGACGAGCAAAGCAGCAGTTTTGTACGTAACAGTTCAGATTTACACCTTGAGCCCACAACTTATTTTACCCATAATGCGTTAGCAGTAATATCGTAATGGTGACTTTTTGATATAACTGCCTAGAGCCCATGGATCTGATTAGCGGAATGAATACACAACCGGCAAGAAATTCTTAGGGAACGACATAAGATACAAGTTATATAGCCAACAGGAATTTGACTAAGAGACGAAAGTAACGAGACATTTGCATGTACGTTAGCTTAGATACGTTTTGTGTAAAAGTCCTACGTCAGCTCTAGGTTATTAATCTACGGATGTATTATACATGATTAACAGGATTCACATTTGATGCATAAATGTCCTAATTACTAGGTGGAACTTACATTTGTGCCCCGAATCCCAAATGGTGGCTACAGTTCCAGGACACGGGCGACCTTTTACTATCGCGCCTTGAAACCAGAAAAGAAAAAGGAAGGGAATATGGACGCTTAGACCTACATAACAATGTCGAGCCGCACGTTATTACAAACGGGCGGTCGTTCAATAGGATACAACTCGGGTAATGTTGTAGCGTAACAGAGAATTGGGACATAGCCTTTGACAGGTGCAAAAGTTATAAAGGTTTGCACTTCAAAATACCAGTTAATAAACCGTAAATGACGCAGTACGGTAATTTAATTTATGGGAGGATGGCACGAATTAACAAGTCGCATCCTCCCACAAGAAGGACCCGAGCCTATTTCAACCGAGCCCAGTCCGGGGGGGGGGGGGGGAAATCATAGCTTTAGCATCTGACACAGGCAGTGGGATAATCATAGTAGTAGAATTCAAATTGGGGTATTGGGTCGATAACATCTGTTTGAAAACTATTAGACCGTAATCCGCGGGTGAGGGAACTACTGAGAGAATCTGACAAGGCTGAAACCTTGGGACTTATTTTGGTCGAACCTATGTAATTTTTTTCTCTAATTTCGGCTTCCGAGTGCTGAAGGCAAACGTCACTTGGGAAGAGAAGTCGCACGACCGACATTTCCTGCCTGCCGCAAGTTTATCACCAAGCGTTTTTTTGTGAAAGAACACTTCAGATTCAACAAAATAAATCTTGTAAGGTTGTACTGTCTTGGTTCGAGCATTAATTACAAGTGAGGGACAGGAGGCAATGCCTGCTGGGATATGAGAGCGAACGTCACCTGGTGGGTAGCTACAGAATCTTAGAAGATTAGGGCACAGCATAAATAAATTATCACTAACATTCAAGGCAAGCATTTTTGGATGGAAGTGAAAACAGTGTAATATTAAAATGTTCCATACCTGAATTGCAACCTTTTGGGCTTGGTAAGCACGCTTCGCCAGGAGCTTCTTGAACCAAGATTGGATTTTCAACGCAGCATTCTGTCGCTTCCTAAGGTTTCTGCGCCTATGGAAACCGCGCACAGTTCTCTGGATAAGCTCAGCAGCTTTAAGCCTTTTAGTGAGAAATTCTTCAGTCTGTCGTTTCTCGAGGACTTGAAACCACCATTTCTGAATCGTCAGAACAGCAGTATGACGGTTTTGAGTTAATCTAGCAGCCTCAACTCTCTTTTGTCTCCTTCGCCAGCAATTTTGTATTTTCACAGCTGCTGCATTTTTTCGGCTTACTGTCTTTAGTTTTTGATATTCTCGCCAACAGTGCTGTATTTTTTGAGACGCTGTAAACACACAATGTTCTTGATACACCACAGCATGCCTACTTTCACGAACATGACGATACCACCTCTGCAAAGTCACCACTGCAGCTCTTATTCTGGCGTACCTTTTCTGAGCAAGGCGCATACGGAATAAGCTTTGAATCTTTATTACACAATTGTTAGTTTCACGGTTCTCGTTCACGGCAGAGTTGCAATGCCGCTCCAATGAACCAGTCCGTTCAATGCTTGACGATTCACACAACATTCGAGCCGGAGATTTTCCACCAGCTGAAGTTAATCTTTCTGGCACGACATGCTCATATGCTAGTTGATAGTAAAACTGACAACGATGCGCCATTAGCAACTTTTTGACGAAACGCCGTGCGAGCCACCCTCGGACCCAAGCCTGTATGGTAATAGCAGCACCACGCATTAAATGAAATGAAGCTTGCTGGTCTATAGGCAAGTCAACAAAATTGTTTGATGATGCCGAATACAGAGCCCTAAAGTCACCATCAAACTGTTCTTGAATATGTTGAAGAGCATACTTTCTTCTTTTGATTTCCTTTCTAATTAGATAGCCTCGTGCAAATGCTTGAATGGTAATAACAGCACCTCTCAAAATGAGGTACTCTTCCAAAGCTAGACGAGTTTCCAACTTTCTTCTGAATTCCCACTGTATAAATAAAACTGCACCACGATAAATTCTGTATTCTCGGCGAGCAAGGTATGCTCTCCAATTCGCTTGAAGGCATATGGTAGCACCACGCATGATGAGATAGTTACGACGAGTCAAGGTTCCACGAATCCAAGTCTGCAATACGATGGCAGCGCCACGCATAACCAAGTAGTCATATTGAAGAATAAAACCAAGTCTGATTCGTCGCCACCATTGCTGGATCACAACTGCAGCTTTAACTAATATGATGAAATGTGGTCGTACATATCTATCGGGGTATGCAGCTCGCAATGAAACAGCAGCATTCTGAAAACCTGCTAAACTTTGCCTACATTTCATACCACGATAATATGCTTGAATGGTAAGGATAGCCCCTCGTGCTATCAAAAACTGCCTCCTCACTCGGTACCCACGTTTGATATTTCGATACCATCGCTGAATCATGATGGCAGCAATTTCTTCCTTATTCGGATTGCACCGTGAAACAGTAACACTATGTTGAATTCCTTGATGAATATGGATAGATGGGGACTTTTTTATCGTACGAGGAGGCACAGGTACCGTGCACACTTCACGCTGATAAATCTCCAACGACTTAGCTTGAAGGAGTTCAAAGTAGTGTCTTCTTGTAATACACATTCGCAGCCACGATTGAATTTTAACAGCAGCTGTCTGTCGCAATATAAGCCATTCTTGAATAAGCTGCCATCTCTCTACAGCAATATCTTGCTGCACTGCCTGATAATTCCGTTGACAGGACCGCATTCGGTAAAATGACTGTACGATTACAGCTGAATTACGAAGTTTTAAAAACTGTTGCCTTTGAACATGTGATTTATAGAAAGACTGGATCGTTACAGCTGCTTTTCTTAATTGCAGATACTTGTTTCTAGCTTTCCGTCTTTCACAGGTGTACCTCCACCACAGCTGTATTCTCTTGATAGCATGCCTTCGTTTTAAGTAGGACTGCCGAATCAAACGAGCACGAACCATTGCTTGAATCACACAGGCACAGTGACACATTTGAACATATTTCTTCTTTGCTAGCCATTTGCGAACATATGCTTGCAAACGTACGACATGAAACTTTAGTAAAAGGAATCTCTCACGTTCAATTTTCCCTTGGCGCAACAATCTAACCCATCTTTGAACAGTCATTGCTGCTTGTGTTTGTTTAGAGTAAGATTTGTAATATGCGTATGTACGATACGCAGTTTGGATTATAATAGCATTGTTCTTTAATTTCTTGTATAGTTTTCTACATTGCCACATTCGCACATAGGACTGAATTGTAACAGCGGCAGATTTTTTGGCCAGAGTCAGTTGCCTTTCAGCTCGATGCATGCAACAGGCCAAATACCACTTTTGAATACATTTTACTGCCTTGACTTTACGCAAATATGCCAAGCGTTGTAAGCGACCACGATATTTACACTGGCAAGTTACAGCAGCGACTTTCAGATTTAGGAAATAACGGCGTTGTAAGTATGTTCGGTATGCATTCTGGATAACTGTGGCACAATAGTGTTGTTTTCGGCACTGGTTAGCAGCCACAAACATCCGGAAAAAACGCTGAATTTTGACTGCAGCACGATCTTTTTGCATTTTGCGACTTATAGAACGACGGAACCAATGCTGAATTCTGACTGCGGCATACTTCATTTGCAAGAAGGAAGCCCTGTGTTTGTAACCACGATATGTTGCTTGAATGACAACAGCAGCATTGTTCTGGACAGAGCATGCGAGATATTGGCGAAAAGCAGCCTGTATTATTTTAGCTGCAATATTCATACGGCGTAGTTGTCGTCGTACAAGCCATCCACGTACAGATGCTTGTAAACGCACAGTTGAAACCCGCTTCCACTGGTAATCCAAGAACAACAATTCTCCCATTCGTTTAAATCTAAACCATCTTTGGATAACAACAGCTGCAAGGCGCTTTTCTATAAACTTGCGATGAAGAATGCGACTACGATGTAATGCCTGCACTTTTACTACAGAGGCCCGCAGCTTTCTGAATTTCTTTTGCTCGGCGTGCACTCTGTAATACGTTTGGATGACTATGCTTGCTTTCTTTACTTGCTTGTAATGGTTTTCTGCTTTCCAACGTCGAAAAACAGTCTGTATTTTAATAGCAGAGTGACGTTTTTGTAGAAAACTTTTTCTTTCCCGAAATTGTTTAAATCTCTTCTGTATCAAGATAGCAGCTAATTGTTGACGATACAGTTGCTCTGCTACTGATTTCTCTAGTCTGTGTTGTCGATACGATCTTTGTATCTTTATTACAGCTGATCTGGTTTCCAAAAATGATTTTCGCTGAATACGAGCTCGGATAAAGGCCTGCACTTTAATTACAATGGATTTCATACTCAGATAATTTTTTTGCTGTCTGTATGAACGAAAATATGTCTGTATAACCACTGCAGCTTTATTAGATTTCTGCAGCTTTCGTACAACAAGCCACCTACGAACAGAAGCTTGTAATTTAATAATAGCAGCTTTATCTTCCAAAAACTGTTGTTGGTGTCGTTTGATTATCATGCAGCTTCGGTACCATTGTTGTACTATCAAAGCTGCATTTTTCTGCTTTAAAAACAAGAGTCGTTGGCGTTTCGTCACGCCACAGCTCCTGTACCATCGTTGAATAAGACGAGCTGATTTTGTGTAACTCAAATAGGATTTTCTTTGCTTTCTTCCTGACAAGCAGTTTAGATACCATTGTTGTATTATCAAAGCTGCATTCCTCTGCTTCAAAAACAATAGTCGGTGGCATTTCGTCAAGGCACAGGTCCTGTACCATCGTTGAATGAGACGAGCAGATTTTGTGTAACTCAAATATGATTTTCTTTGCTTTCTTCCTGCCATGTAGTTTCGAAACCATTGTTGTATTATCAAAGCAGCATTCTTCCGCTTCAAAAACAACAGTCGTTGGCATTTCGTCAAGGCACAGCTCCTGCACCATCGTTGAATGATCAGAGCTGATTTTGTGTAACTCAAATATGATTTTCTTTGCTTTCTTCCTGCCATGCAGCTTCTATACCATTTCTGGATTGCTATAGCAGCATGACGGTTGTGCAAAAATAATTGCCGCTGATGGTTACCAGCACGAAACCTTCTATACCATTCTTGAATGTTCACAGCAGAAAGTTTCTGGGCTAAAAATAACTTGTGTTGGTGTCTTGCTAAAGTGCAACTTCTGTACCATCTTTGAATCATCAGAACTGCATTTTTAGACTTTACGAAAGACTGGTGCTGACCTTTAGCAGTCCTGCAGCTTCTAAACCATTTTTGTAAAACAATGGTAGCTGCCTTGGTTTTCAGAAATAAACGATGCTGGTTTCGAGAAATCAAACAGTTTCTGAACCAAAGTTGGATTGTAACAGCCGCATGTCTTTGTTGCAAAAAGGACTTCCTCAGTCTTCTACTAAGAACAATATTTCTGTACCATTTTTGGATGGAACAAGCAGCAATTTTACTTTTCAAGAAATTCGTGTGCTGGAGTTTAGCAGCAGTGTGGTTTCTGTACCACTGCTGGATAATAGCAGTAGCTGCCCTTTGTTTTAAGAACAGGTTACGTTGATTGCGACTGACAACACAGTTTTTAAACCATGGCTTGATAACACTAACTGCTCTTCTGTACTGCAAAAACAGCTTCCTCTGTGATCTAGCAGCATTGCAGTTTCTGAACCACTGCTGTATGGTAATGCTAGCACTTTTTTGTTTCAAGAAGGAGTTCCGTTGATTTCGACCAACAACAAAGCTTCTGTAGCGACGCTGAATTACAGATGCTGCCGCTCTTTCCAGCAAGAATTGCTTTCTCAGTTTTCTAGCAACAACACAGGTTTTGTACCAACGCTGAATAGCAACAGCTTTACTTCTTTGTTTCAAAAACAACTCTCGTTTGATGAAAGTCAAAGTGCAATTCCTGTACCATTTCTGAATTAACAGAGCAGAATTTCTTTGCTGCAAAAAAAGATTCCTTTGGCATACCCTTGCAACACAATTCCTGTACCATTGTTGGATAAGCACTGCTGAACTTCTTTGACGCAAACATAACTTCTGTTGAATTCTTCTTACAATGCAGCTTCTGTACCACTGTTGGATGGCAACAGCTGCAGCCTTTTGTTCTAAGAATGTCTTCCTCTCTATTCTACACACAATACAACTCCTATACCAGTTTTGGATGACAGCAGCTGAACTTCTCTGACACAAATATAGGTTGTGCTGTCTTTTGGTTAGAGTGTAACCTCTGTACTTACGTTGGATAGCAATAGCTGCATTGCGCTGCTGCAAATACAACTTGCGTTGATCTCTAGACAAAATGCAGTTCTTGTACCATAACTGAACACAAAACGCAGAACTTCTGTAAAGCAAGAATGTCTTTCGCTGACGTCTACTCAAATTGGACTGTCTGTACCAGAGTTGAATTCTAGAAGCAGAACGTTTCTGCAACAAAAAAGCTTCTCGTTGATGCTTCGCTGAGACGTGATCTTTGTACCACTGTTGTATTGCACAGGCAGCAAGTGTCTGTCGTAAAAACAATTGATGTTGACGTTTTGCTTCAATGCAGTTTCGGTACCATTTCTGTACAACCAGTGCTGCAAGCCTTTGCTGTTGAAACAGCTGTTTTTCCCGTTTCATTAGTAGGCAGCCTCTGAACCATTTTTGTATCTTAAGAGTGGAAGTCCTTTGGTTTACGAATGTCTGCCGCACTTGCCGACCTACAAGAACATTTCTATGCCAACGCTGTATTTTAACAACAGAGCTGCGAGTCACTAAGTATTGATTCCGCTGATGAATACGTCGGAAATAGGACTGAAGTTTGATGATTGAAGTGCAGACTTGATCGTAGTGATTCAATGCCAAACACATTCTGAACCAAGACTGGATCTTGATTGCAGCAGACTTTTGATGGACAAATGAATTTCGTATTATCTTAGTTTCCTTGGTCCTTCTGTACCAATGCTGGATGACCACAGCTGAATGCCGCATTTTCAGAAAGTTTTGTTGCTGTTTACGTGCTTTGAAAGTTGCCTGGATTTTAAGTGTAGCTGAACAGATTGCCTGATAACGAGTTCTGCATAAGAATCTGCGAACCGACGACTGAATCTTAATTATGGCAACTTTTGATTTTAGGAAGTTTTGAGCTGCAAGCCATTGGCGAACGAGAGCTTGAATTGTGATAACTGCTTTTCGTTGACACAGAAATGCTTTCCGTTCTTGCCTTCCCCGTTGCTTTAGCAAGTACCAGTGCTGGATCATTATTGCAGCATGTCGCTTCTGAACAAAGGCCATTCTTTGTAAGTGGCCACGATAAAGAGTCTGAATTTTCACAATGCTTTGCTTGATCTTCGTGTAGTGTTGCCTTTGCTTATGTGACCGGAATGCAGCCTGAATCGTGACAGCTGCCAACTTCATTACTTTGTACTTGTGACGAATCAGGTGCATACGAAAAAAAGACTGAATTTTAATAGCATTCGCCTTCAATTCCAAAAACAACAGCCGCTGGCAGCGGCTTACGCTGTAACTATGATACCAACGCTGAACCTTAATGACGCTGTTGAGCATTTTCCTGTAAAGCCGTCTTTGTAGTAGACCACGCACAGAAGCTTGGATCACAACTACAGCCAATCTTTTCCGAGTATAATCCTTGCGCTTCAGCCACATTCTAGTTTGGGACTGTATAATAATAGCACAGCTTCGCTGCAGAATAAATTCTTCCCGCTTCATTCTCATGAGCAGCAAACTTCGATACTGCTGTTGGATAAGTCTTACGGTTTGACATATTCGTGTGTAAGCTTTCTTCTGATGGTAACCACGAAATGCAGCCTGAATCTGAACAGCAGCACTAACTAAAGATTTATACTTCTTTTTAAGAATATAACACCTATAGAAAGCTTGAATGCGGATGGCAGCCAACTTCATTTTCTTGTATCGTTGAAGAGCAATTACTGATCTTGTCCACGTTTGGAGTTTCAGTACTGATGCTCTACGGGTTAGAAACAACTGTCTTTCTAATTGAGCATGCTTACATAGCCGATACCAACATTGCAGTTTAACAGCGGCACGTCGTATCCGGCAAAACTTCTGTCTTTGATGGCACATCCGAAACCATTTTTGAATCTTAACAGCAGCAGATTGAATAAACAAGAAAGCTTTTCTTTGGCAGTTTCCTCTGTAATGTGCCTGGATCTTCCCAGCAGCCAACTTCATAGTTAAATACTGCTTTCTGTGATACCATTGACGAACATAAGACTGGATGCAAGTAGCTGCAGCCTTCTGCTGAAGATAATGTGAGTGAATTCGCTTAGTTTCTAGACAAGCCTTGTACCACTGCTGAACAGTAATCGTTGCACAACGAATTTCTCTAAACTTTTTTCTCTGAACGAAACCACGATATACTGTCTGAATCTTTGTAGCAGATGACGTACGACTTTTAAGCACCTTCAAGTGAAGACGAAAATGGTGTTGAATTATTGCAGCAGCTTTATTACACCTTAGGATAGCATTTCGTTTATTTTCTATCTGCAGCTGAATTTGACGACGCACTAAAACACCTTTCCCAATACTTTGAAGAGAAAGGATAGTTTTTAATGTTTTTTGATAGTGCTTTCGTGCGACAAAACCACGAAAGGCAGCCTGAATGGTAATCGCAGATGAAATGTTTCTTCTCCTAACCATCAATTCATCTTTCAGCCATAAACGCAGCAGGTGACCTTTACAAGCCGCTTGCATGGGCAGGATACTTGAAATTAAAATTCGATATTGTTTCCGGCATAAATACGCACGGATATGAGATTGAATTATAATGGCAGCCGTTATTTGCTTCTCCATCAGCCATTTCTGAACTCTGGATCGAGCCAAGTGACCCCTAATTGCAGCTTGCAACTTGATTAACTTTTCTTCTAAAAGCTTAGCTTTACGCCCACATAAAATTCCACGATACCAAGCTTGAATTTTCGAGGCGGCTTTGTGCAGCGTAACTGACTTTTGGTGCTTTCGCCTGCGGGGAAAAAAGAATACATTTTTTAGCTAGTGATAAAGAACATTGTTTTCAAGAAACATTTTTCGTACAAGAGACTAATGCGACAGCATAAGTTGGGTCTGGGTATAACATGAAATGACAATAACACTCAAGTGTTGTACAGACAGAACAATTTTTAAACCTTTAAAAGGCCAACTTGACGCCATCTTCAAGGATCTTTGCACAAGTTAACTAAACAAAATCTACATCATTAAAGATGCATGATGTAGAGGGTGAGTGCATGTGTGTTTGTACCACTACTCTCTGGAACCAAGGTATCTACAAACATATGAAAAGGACCAAACGAAAGAATTAAATTGCGCTTCGGATAGGCCTATTTTTATCACTAACTTGATATTATGGCCCTCAAATACTCGAAAGAACGTGAAAAAATAACGTCAAAGTTTTTTTTTTAAAACCCTCGTTCACGACGTCATAGTTTATTTACGCAAACCTCGAGAGAAGCGAAATGATTTGGAGAAGGATGCACGCAAAAAATAACCTAAAAGGACGACGTATTTTGCAATATACAGTGTCAAAAATTGGTTGTGTATCAACTGACTTGATGCATGGAAAAACAGACCCATAGACCTGTTTTTAAAAGGGTGTCAAACATTCGTGTTTCTGAAGCACATAGATGCGTGGATTGAGCGAGCAAAGTGAGAGATTTCCACGAAAACAAAACCTTTTCAATGTGTGTTTTGCTATGCTCTCTCAAATCTTTCATCTCTCACCTTAGTAGGTTTTACTTCAGGAGAAGACGTACAAACAAACAATGATTGTTGACCAAATTTTTTTCGTGGACGTCTCTAACTATTCGGGGTCGTCCATCAACAATGGGTAGGTGGCAACAAACCAACACGGAAGAAGTCAGTTAATAACTGGTTGTTCTCAGTAACAATCAGCAAACACACGCAGCTTTGCTCAAAAATTGTTGTCGAGCCAACAGACACATGCAAAATACAAGCGTTACAAGTATGGTGTGACACAGATGAACACAAACTACAGACATATAACCCTTATTTAAAGAGGTGCTGCAATAAGAAATCCCCTCGAGCGAAGCGAGACGACGCCAACGGAGCGAGCGAGGCAAGCTATGCGGCTAGTTACCCAATAAGTTCTAGTACCACAAAAACCGTTAGGCTTACTGGAATTACTTTGAAACTCACAGGAAACATCACGAACACGGAAATTACTCATTACGCTCACTTAAAGAATAACATCCCCCTAATGAACAACCAAGGCCCATCAAATCCAAACGTCACGCACTTTGTAGGAATTCCCAGCTGAAAAGGGCTTACGGAATTACAAAGAGCTGCGCCAACAGGAAGGAAAAAGACAACGAAAGCTGCGAGATCCAGCCCGACATTGACGAGGTCTATAAAGACAAACACCAGAATGAGCCTAACTTTTCTTGAAGGAGTTAGTGAGAAAATTAGCGAAGTCTTAAGAAACAAGGCTTCACAATTTACATGAGGAATATGAAGGTCTGAAATCGAGGATTGTCAAGAAGGGGCGGAGTGTACAGAGTAGCTCTCAGAAAAGCAGAGGGGCGGCAGCGGCGGCCATGGGAGATGTACATGATACGAGCGAAGGAGTGCATTTAGTGCCGTGCAATGGATGTAGTTCCATTTACATCGGCGAGATGAGGAAGGGAGTGAGGACAAGGCTTGGGCAGCACATTGGAGACACCAGGAATGAAGTGGAAGTAAACGTAATTGCAGTACACTGGATGGAAACTGAACACGATATTGGCTGGGACAAAGCGAATACGCTGGTGAGGATGAAACTCGAGAAGAGATCGACAGTTAAAGTGCCTTGAGTCTATTGCGATCCAGCATCACTTAAGAAATAACACCCCTTAACGAACATCCAAGGCCCATCAAATCCAAACGTCATGCACTTGGTAGGAAAAGACTAGATAGCATGCTGAAGCGCAGATGGAGTGAATGAAGCAAGTAAAGAAAGTGTCTGGACCCTGTTTTTGTGCAAGTGAACACAACATTGTATATATTGGACCCAGCATTGTAAATATAGGTAGCCATGCCGCTTGCGTGAGCTTACCTTGTAAACAGTGCGGGCCGTGGATGTTCTTCTCAAGCAACCAGACGAAAATAACGAGGATGGAACCAAAGAACTCATTTTTCTTGACCGTGCTTGATGAAGATTGTTGACAAACAATCAAAATTTTCAAGATACAGACAGTACCCCGTTTTTGAAAGTGAGCGTGATGAGTAATTTCCGTGTTCGGGAAGTTACAGTACTAACCGTATATAATTTAATACAAGCGTTAAGCTACCAACAGGGCTGCATAGATACGACTATTTCCTGATACTACATTTTTTTTTTTTGGCACCTATTTTTGATTTTTAGTAATAAAGAACTTGATGACTTGAGCCATCAACTTGAAATTAGCATCACTCGAAACCACACGAAAAAATAGAAAATGTGTTTTGGAAAATAGACAAAATCAGTAGGTTTGGGGTTTTACTGACACTGCTAGCCAATGGGAATAATTAATACTGACATCAGTATAAGTGCAGCCCAGGATTTCAACGTGGCCACGTTCCGATCTTTTTAAAATTTGAATATTTGTTGACATTTTCCTTTGTTTAACAGCCACGTAACTGCAGTATGCAGTAGAGAGCTAAAATGTGGTGAATATGTTATGACTCCCATGTTTAACTTTAGGACAATTTGGACTGTCATCTTCATTTACACATTTTCATTGTAGTCGTAATTGCAGTCAGTCCATGCCTCAGTATAGGCTCTGACAATCAGCTAGTACTAGTCGCTGTTATTGTGCAGTGCTCGCTTGTGCATATTTATCTCAATTGGCTTTTGAACACAATCTTGTATTATTTATTTCTAAGAGCTCGGTGATTTTCACAGTTGGCATTACTTCCATCTTCTTCCCGTTAAGCTGTAGTTGTTGGCTACTGCCATGCTGTATAAATCTTCTATTAAACGTCCATGAGCTTGTAAAATTAATTTGTATAAAATTAGGGCGTGAGCGTTAAAACAAAAATAATCTATTTTCTAAACTTACAGTAGAACCTCGGTTATCCGAACTAATTGGGACCGAAGGGTGTTCGGATAATCGAAAATTCGGATAACCCAATTTATATGCAAAATAAAAAAGGAAAACTTCTTTCGTTACACAGTTTTAGTGTTTGTGAACTATGCCTGATTGTATAATACTGAAAAGAAAATTTTATGTGAAATGACTCCAGGAACATAGTCACTGCTTATTCTTTCTCTAAAAAACGGAAAATTTCTAAACGCTTTGTAAGAATTGGAGTTCGGATAACCGAGGTTCTACTGTACTTCGGCCACGAAAAGTTGGTGATAATGCATCACTAACGTACGTGAGCTGGAATCAACCTTGCATTACCGCAATGTCTTTCTCATTTATTGACCAATTTACATCATTGTGGGGTCACTCCTCCAAAATTCACAACAAAACCAATTTCTAACCACACTAACCTGCGGTAACATCAGCACGATGCACGATCGTGAACTCCTGTGCATTGGCGCTATTCAATCATTAACGTGCGTGAACTGGCATCAGTCTAGCAAAATGCATGACTTTATTCTCTTTTATTTACAAATTTAGTTTATTAGATCGTTCCTCTTCCAAATTCCAACCTAATCCACAGTAAAACTAATTTCTAAAAGCGGTCAAACGGTCCGGGCTCAAAGACCAGCAGTGTGGGCATCATGAACTATGCAAACTTCAAAACAGAAAACAGGGGTGTGCGATACCAGGTTTTTCAACTCGATACCGATACAAATACTTTATTATCTGAGTATTGGTATCACGATACTTTCTCGACACTGATACTTTTTTCGATACTAATACCTTTTTAAAGAAAGCAGTTGGAATAAACAAAGCCAAATGACTTCATCTGTAGTTACCTTTATTCTGGTTCTTGTATTACATTTAACCTTCAGACAGAAATATTTTAGATGTCAATAACTTTAAGCTTAACTTCCTTGTTGCGTTAAAAAATTGACCTTAAAAATTTTATAAAGGCCTATTGGTTATTATTTAATAATGAAAAAATTATTAATTTTAATTAGTGTATCCTACCGACAACTGTTCAGCATGGACAACATTTAAAAATAAATTAGGACTAGCCTACATGGAATTTACTTATTTGACATTACAAAATAAAAACCAACACAGAAAAAATTATACATTGTATTTAATTATGAAACAAAGCATCAAATGGTATTATTTTTTTTTTTTTTTTTTTTACTTGCGTGCTTGTTTAATTTGATTGGCTCTCTGGTTTTCTTCACTATATTTGTTAAGCAATAAAGCTAAAGGATTGTTTACATTGAAGTGTACAACTCATGATTTACGAAAATACTTGAACTTCAATAATGACTCAACTAATTTACGTTGCTGCAAATTTTCGATAGTCATTAAACAACCGTTGTGTGTTCAAACGCCAACTACCTTCATCTGGCTTCCTGCGTTCTGGACACTCTACTGCATCGGATCGGTCGTTGTTTGTTTTTGAAAATCGCGCGCGTGACCACTGATCTTTATTTGCTAGCACTGTTGTCACCTGGAAGATTTGTGCCATTGGAGGGCGAGTTTTTCTAGGAGTTTTGGGTGTACGAGATGGTGGATGAAAGGGTGCGAAAGTGGTTGTAAATTCATAAGTTTAATTCCCTTGTTTTCATGGTGCTTGATTGGTAATGATTCAAGATCTCTTAAATGCTGGTCAAATTTTAAGTTGGATTTGATCAACGTTTGTGTGCCACTTCAGTCAATTTCGTGTTCTGTGGTGTCACAATGGCTACCCACCCCGTTTGTGTGGTCTCGAGTTCTTGATGCCGTGATGTGATCAAGTAGGCGTAAATTAATGCCTATCCTTGTCTCACCAATGTAGACCATGTTGCATTGTTTACATGGGATTTTGTAGATGCCCCAGGATGTTGTGGGGCAGTCTGAGGCAATTTGTTTTCTGCTAGGTTGAGTTCCAGCTACAACACACGCAGTAAAGATAAAATAAGATGACCATGAAATGCCTAAAAAGGAGGAGAGAAGCAAAGATGGAACTCAACCTAGCAGAAAACAAATGGCGTCAGACTGCCCTACAACATCCTGGGGCAACTACAAAGTCCCATGTAAACAACGCAAATGGTCTACATTGGTGAGACAAGGAGAGGCATTAATTTATGCCTACTTGATCACATCATGGCATCAAGAACTCGAGACCACACAAACAGGGTGGGTAGCCATTGTGACACCAGAGAACACGAAATCGACTGGAGTGGCACACAAACGTTGATCAAATCCAACTCAAAATTTGACCAGCATTTAAGAGCTCTTGACACTAGCAATCAAGCACCATGAAAACAAGGGAGTTAAACTTATGAATTTACAACCACCTACACACCCTTTCATCCACCATCTTGTACACCCAAACCTCAAGAAAAACTCGCCCTCCAATGGCACAAATCTTCCAGGTGACAACAGCGCTAACAAATAAAGATCAGTGGTCACGCGCACGATTTTCAAAAACAAACAACGACCGATCCGATGCAGTACAGTGTCCAGAACGCAGGAAGCCAGATGAAGATAGTCGGCGTTTGAACACATAACGGGTATGTAATGACTATCGAAAATTTGCAGCAACGTAAATTAGTTGCGAGTCATTATTGAAGTTCGAGTATTTTAATAAATTGCAAGCAATAAAGCCTTCACTAACAGTAATATTTTTAATATTTTATAACATCATTAAATGTACATATGAATTTAATATTCATAATTTAACACAAACATATCCAGTTTAATAAAAAAAAAAATTCAATTTTAAGTTTAAACAAGTTACATAGGATCTATGCCTAATGTTTAGTGAAGCCAACATGAAGATCTTTGCTTTCCGGAATTTTTTTTTTAATTTATGTTAATATAAATAAAATATTTTTAAATTTATAATTTATTAACACAAAAGATTCAGTTTAATTAAAAAATATTTCAATTAAGTTAAACACAAATTAGTAACTTATTTTTAAGCTAAAGTACCATCATACATTGCAATGTTCAATTTCAAGATGGCAGCTCATGGTACAAATTGCACTAAAATGCTACCCAAAAGCAGACACCAGCAACGAAATAATAATAAAGACTTGGCTTCCACAGACAGACAGCAATCAACTAACGTATTCTGTGCCACAGTAATAACCGTTCTTCTTCGGATTTTAAGATTTATTTGGTGCAGATTACCTACCACAAACTTGAGAATAGGTAGGCGGCCCATTAAAAACGTGAGAAACTGCTGCTAATTGTTATGCTACTAAAAGTTAAAACCATCGGTCACAGATCTACAATGATTTTAAGCTATTGAAATTAATTTTCTGTTCCAAAACCTCTTCGATACTCTTAATAATGCAATTTGTTGAAACCAACGATACTTTTCGATACTACCGAAAATCGAAACCAAGTTTTGAATTTTCGACACCACTACTGGTACCCAGAAAGTATCAGTATCGAAATTCGATAGTAATGCACGCCCCTGGCAGACAACGCGATTCATGACTGGGGAAACCAGTGTATTGCCGCAATTTTCCAGAAGTTGGCAAGTTGGCATAGTTTTCTGTTCTTCCTGGAAAGCGTGATCCACACCGGAAGTCCCAACTTCGTACAAGCTCCCTGATCATGAATCGCGTTGGCTTTTAACGCAGGTTTGTGGGGTTAAAAATTAGTTTTAACTGTAGATTATGTAAGATATTGAAAGGGGGACGATCAAATAAAACTAAATTTGTGAATAAATGAGAATAAAGACATGCGTTTTCGCTAGACTGAATCCAGATCATGCACGTCAATGATCAATCGCATAGGCCTAATATCACCGGCTTTTAGTGATCACACTCTATGAATCGTATTGGATTAAAAGTTGATTTAGTTAAATGTGCGAAGCTTTTAGTTAGTATTGCTGCATAAAACTCCCAGATTTAAAGGGGATGAAACATTGATTTTGTTACAACGTACGAATCTTTTAGTTGATGAAGCATTGATTTCGTTAGAATGCATGAAGCTTTTATTTAATCTTGTTGCAGAAAACTGACGATTCACAAGGGGTAGACGTCAACCCTATTTCACGAATTTGATCTTAAAGCATTTTAGGGGGTGGGCATTAGCTTCGCCTCGGCATCTAATAAGCAATATACGTGAAATATTTTCACCAAATTAAACATTCCAATTCAATCCACTGCCATCCTACCTTAATTTTAACATGTCTGGGTCCAGAAAGAAGTACAGCTGGACTCTCCAGGAAGCTGTAAGTATTAGTTACATGCAGAAATCAAGTGGACCAAACCAAAATTCCGAGTGAGTGCATGTCAACCAAAAAGAAAATGTGTCTAAACTGGTGGACAACGTTACGATCCAAATCGTGAGGTTGGACAATCATAACTACAGCACATCGATTGGAACCTTTACTCTTAAGTGCGTGGGAAGTGGTCAAAGGATGGAAAGCCGAAGCAACCATTGGGCTCTTAGCTGAAGATAACCAAGTCATACATATTAATTAACTCAAACACTGCTGAGGGAGCATGGGAATTAGCATTACGAAAATACCACGAGAAGGCTACCCTGACAAATACTGTACGAGCAGTTATTTTCAGCAAAAATGCTTGCATGCTGAAACTATTGAGAGACTAGTGTCTGTTGGGGAAGAATGGTAACGATCCTCTTGTTACGGCTATATTGGTAGGGAGCCTGCACCGCAATTCTATTAAAACTAATTACTGATTTAGAGGGCTGGTCAGAAAGGGATCTAATTTAAGAAATGGTCCAAAGGAAAATCTTTAGACGAAGCAAAATGCAGGGAATCAAACCAACAAAGCACTAATCATGCTAAACATAGCCATTGAATCACATAATATAACCCTACTTTAGGGAAGCAGCAAAATAACCCTAAATTCCTACGATGGGAAAAGTGTTTCAATTGTGGAAGAAAGCGACATTTTTAGTATGGATGCCACTCAAAAGAAGCCTAATGCAGAGGCAACACACCAAGGAAACAAAGCAGAGTCTGATAACACCCAGGGATCAGATGTATGTTTTAGCGCAAGGGACAGCAAAACTTCTACTACAGCCTGATACATACTTAAAAAAAACAAAACCGGCAACATGTTTACTGTGGTTGTAATGAGGCATCATGGGAACAAAATTACACAAAAAGCACTAAACGTCTACACAAAGATCACACATGAATTTTCGGTGAAAAATAAAAGAGTTGTCATAACAAGTCCTGCATCACCTTCTTCAGAAGCAATGGAAAAACACTAAACTTTCAAATCGTTACGTACAGAGAAAGTTTGAAAATCGCGCTGTCACGTTCTCAACCACTGATCTATTTATCTGCTACACGAGCCACTTGCTGTTCAGCAAGGCCGCCAGACCTAGCCTAAATCTAATTGTCGCTAAACAGACCTATTGCTATTTATTCCAAGGCCCGCCAGTGGAAATTAGAATAGAGCAACGCAGACGTATTGCCCCTTAATAAAATGTTCACCACTCATTTCGCACATAGTCAAAACAACAATCTTTGCCCGTCTTCATCACGATGTCTCAAAAGACTGAGATGAACCCTGGTTATATCTTCGACTTTTGACATTTTTTCAATATTGAATTAGCGAGTGAGCGTAGCTTCTGGTTTTTACTAGGTTGGCTCACATCGGATGTGGGTTGTTGCCTCCGGTAATGACAAGGCTGCATCAAACTTCTTTCTCCATTTCACTTATGATCAAGAACTGCATCAAGCTCACAGCTGATCAAGTGTATAACATTGGGGTTCAACGGTCCTTGAATATTCATAAGGAGAATATTGTGTTGCACAGGATGTTGTATGGCTATTGACTTTTAACCGGAGGTGACCGTTTCTCAATCGATTTTGCATAAACAAGCATTTTAGTCTTCTCCAATCCAATTGTATTGAAAAGAAAATTTTCATAAAATGACGCCAGGAACATAAATAAAGCAAAGTTGATGCTTATTCCTTCTCTAAAAAACGGTATATTTCTGAATTTTTATCAGAATGGGAGTTAGGATAATCAGGGTTCGGAGT
>JAHWFP010195269.1:0-16190 GCA_023313725.1 Lithobius niger
TTTTTTTTTTATTTAGGCAGATATTAGATAATTATCCCATTAGACGATTGTGTTAAGACTTTTCCGACGCCCCACAATCCTCCTGTACATCCACTTAATGCCGTCCTCACCCCCACCCCCTCCCACACTTTCCCTGGCCCAAATCCTTTTTTGTTTTAGTTTTTCCAAAATAAAATAAAAAAGTAAACAGGAAAACTGGTAAGTGGCTAACCTGTTTTTGCTGCGCAAATCCCAACTCCACAGCGCGACGCAGTGCACATGCTACGAATTCCTTCAGTTGTAAGTCCGACATCCCTTTTGGCCCAAGCATAGTTTTGACGTAACAGTTGACTGCTGGCAAGGTCAAACCTTTTTTACCGTAGGTTTTGAGGGCCTCCACGACCAAACGAAAGCATTCAGGGTATTCTTCTTCCAAATTCTTTGGGTAAGGCGAAATCACTGACATGGTTTTCACTTATACACAACGACTAGAACATTTCTCTTGGTCACCGGTTGTTGATTCTGCAAAAAAATGCGCTCGAAAAAAGCTAAGTGACAACGATAGTACTGAAAACTGTATTCATTTCAAAAAGTTAGGCTTATACTCGGATAATTTTGAACAGTTCCAAATGTTGACTGTACTTGTGTTTATACAGCCAATGCGCTTATGAAAAAAATATATTTAAAAACAAAAGATCGTTGAATGTACGCGAGCGAGCCAGTTCATTTCACGAAAGAGTACTGTTGCTTTTGATTGTTGGTGGAGAGCAGAGATTGTGGCATGCTGCAGACATAGGGCCTTAGGGCTTCGTCGGGCAGAACAAAGATGGAGCGACTGGAGAAGATGGTTCATTCCCGACTTCCGGTAGTATTGCTTTCGTGAAAATGTACTGGTTGGGACCGTGGATGACGTCATATTCACCAATTCTGCCAAAGTTGCCCGAACAGCCCATCAGTGTGCTGCAAGGAAGCACGTGACTAGTGGATTTGCACAAAACGGAGTTTAAAAAATAAAATCTCTCTGTTTACGTTGTTAGCGAACGAAAAAAAGCATTTACTTTGGTAAAAAAGCAAACTATGATAAACGGAGATTAGGTTTTTTTTTTAATGAATTTCCGTTTGTCGAGCAAGCCAACAGTCTCATTTTATAGATGCGCTTCCTTGCAGTTCTCTGATTGGCTGAGATTGCTGGCTTCTCTTTTGCTGGTGTAGTATGACGTCATAAACCCCAGCATGGTCGTCTCCTTACTGTATATTGCCGTCTCGTTCCAGTAACATGGCTGCCCCCTTCGTTTAATCCGTGGTCTGACCCAGAAGTAAGTTTGTTACGTGAAAAATGATTATTGTTCTTCTTTGGGGCCGATGATCGGAAGCGGTTAACGCTCGCTCAAACCATTTGAACCCTTTGATTGTGGCATGTCAAAGATCCGGAGATTTCCGTTTAGGTTTCTCCAGCTAAATTGTTCCTCTCATCGTCGTGGGGCATAACCCAGTTTGGATTAATGTTCCGTAAAACATAAACAAAACAAACAAACAAACAAAGAAGAAAGTTCCTCATCGTTGTGGAGCTTCAACCCAGTTTTGGTTCGTGCTCCCCAAAAACAAACAACAACAGAAGAAAGGGGACAGTGAAATAGATACTTGTCTGTACTTGTCCAACACCACACTAGTGGCCCACCCACCAAGTTCATTGTCAGACTTCATAAGCTGATTGTTAAAAGGACGCAGCTTATCACTAATTTCAAGTATCCTGTGCGAACTAGCTTTTGCAACAATTACGTATAGGTCTGAGTTAATGTAGCAAAACCGATTCTCAGGTGGGGAAAAATAGGTAAACGAATGCATTTGCATCATTTGCACATGTTTGAACTATTGTTGCAAAACTGAACCATACACGAAAGCCAACCGGGAGGAATGCAACTTTAAGTTGGATCGTTATATGACAACCCCTGGTTATGTCTATTTATGTATATTTATTTTCCTGGTTATGGAAGTGGTTCTTGTCAAAATCTTATTTGTTTCTAATCTAATTTGGTTATGATAGTTGTCGTAGTTGTAACGTACTGTAGAGTTCGAAGTGATTGTCGGCTGTGAATTTTGTCAGTTTGAATTGTGTAATCTCTGAACTGTGCCGTAGTTTGCAGTTTTCTTGTTGCGTAGCGCAAAAAAAATCGTTTGGGTTACTGGTGCCGAATAAATCATGATTTAATTTACATAATAATTATTACATTGCACTGATCCAAATATTCCTCGAAATTCTGCGTTTACGTGTACAGGGTTAAACAATTACATGAACATTTTATTAAAGGGCCACCGGCCTGCATTATAACATTCCGCGTGCCAAATTACAGCTACGCGCAGATCATCATCCGAGCAATTATTGTGCCAAGGTCGGCTGGGGTGGTAGCTGTGTTTCTCGCATAGCTGCTGTCTCGGTTGGCTTTGGGAATAGTACACGAGACAGAATCAAGTCAACGATTGTGTCGTCACAAACCGGAATGATTCTCATATTTTAAAATCACAATTCATAATTTTCTAGGCTGGTATCTTATAATTTTGCTTCGGCGATCTATTGGAATAATTAATTTTAATTTTTATCTCATTAGTCTATTAGATTTTAGATCTCACAGTAATTATTAGAAAATGAGTAGATGTACACACAGAGATGAAACGTCATGATTATTGTACGCGCGCAATGCATCATTTAGTGACGGATCGTTAGTAAATAAAGTTCCATTATATTCAACAGAAAATCTCCTAGACGCCATATTTAAAAAAGGATTTTTAGCAAGGGAAAGACTAACGGTAAGGAAATAGACCTTTGGGGCCGTACTTGATGTGGAGGATCGAGAAAAATGGCGCTGGTGCACGGCATGTTATGTGTTTGCTGCCGTGCCAGAAGATACAAGTTCCTATGGTTATGGATGTACATGGAAATGCGGAGTTAAGTAGTAGCTTTAAGGTTGTAGAATGAGCGGATAACTTGGAGGTTTTACAAGCTCAACAAGAATAGATTCAAATTCGCAAATTCATGGCAAATCAAACTTTCGTTAAAATTGATGATTGTTGATAAGTAATATGGAAGAAACGGGTTTCAGCTAAACGCGTAGAGTTTTAAACCAACTTGAGGTATGTTGTTAATTTCGAAGCCTTTTGACAGCCTGAAACGATGGAAAGGCGTGTAGTATTTATTTCGTATACGCGGGCTCTCGGAGCTGAACTGAATTGTTTCAAAGTGGGCAGCAACAATCACTGCATACGCGAGCGTTGATACCTGCGGAAATGAACTTGCAGTAATTTCGCGGTGCACGTAGCGAAATGTGACATTATAGCCGGGCTGAAGGTCTGGGGTTTGTTGCACTAAGACGCGTTTATTTTAACCCTTTAAACCCGTTGTTTATTTATTTCCGGCAGAACGAAGCGAACGACAATTAGCGTTAGCCAGTGTGCGCTGAAATGCACTGAAAGAAATTCAGCTTCAACAATGCTATCATGGCAATTAACTAACGAGTCACAGGATGCGCTGACTGAGTGAGCGAAGTGAACGTAAATCAGCGTTTGTTTAGTCTTAGTAAAACTGTCTCAGTCTTGTTTAGTCTTGGTAACATAGACGGCATAAGTGTAAGCATAATCGGAACAAAAGGTTTTCAAAGAAAGTTAGTTTGACGCTGCATGTACGTAAAAATGATAAAGTAACCGCACCAATTTCTCAAACGGTGCATCCAACATCACCGACGCACTTATCAGCCAGTATAATCTAATCTGGTTGTGGCAGTCACTGGCCCTAAATAAATAATTCCTAATCTCTGGTTATGTGTAACCTGCATTACACTAACAAGATATTCACCGTTTTCTCGTGAATTAGGCCAATCAGGCCACTAAAAATAAATTAAATGGTTCTCAAAAGTGGTACTAAAAAAAAATGATTTCCCGAATTGAACCCCGGTTTTGCCCCTCCCTTTCCTGGACATCCTTTTCCTTCAAAAACGTCTAGTTGTGTTCAAAATTGAGCCAATTAATCTACATAAGTAGTTTGCCTCAGATGGTGTAAGGCTCTGAAAAATTTACTAAAAAAAAAACATCTCTCTCCTATTACTTGAAGTCGAGTCATTATTATTCCATAGGTTGACGACCACATAAAAAATGTGATTCTGATCGTACGTAGCGCTACTGATTACTGAGCCGAGTATCTTATTATTGTCATTTCAGAATAGGAGTTTTAGTAACCTACCAAATAAAATAAGAGTAGGAAGAGAAAATGTGCCCAAACAGTCGGCCTTATAAAGTAGTGATACCATTCTTGGTGAAATGATATCACTACTTTCTGAGGCCAATCTTTGTGGGTTTTGCTGAATTTTGGGTAGGTTACCAATTTATCTCTCTTTGCTCATATTGCACGCACTGTTGGAATCGATTTTATTGGCTTTCAATTTAAAGCTGTGTTCTTTGTTATCATGTTTTAGTTCGTTTTAAATAGTTGCTATAAATTTTGTTAAAATTACCGATTTTTTTAAAATCTCTTTTTAGTTTACCACACGGCAAAGGAGGAAGTCCATTACCACTTCTGTTGGAATCTACCTTGACTTTAGTCAGTTGTCTACCAGCTGACGCCACACGGAGTACCGCCTTGCTAAATTTCATATGGTAATGTTACAAAATAAACAAACGCAATATTTCGGTTCAAACTGCTAAGTATTTTAAAGTTTCCTACACAGAGTTCTTAAAACACGAAAACACCGCAGTGGAGTCAGCATACCCGCAGACAGGGTGTGCTGTTTGGATTCACACGCATTCTTCCTCCACTTTACATCCCAACCCCCACTGCCCAACAAAAATTTTCCGTTGGTCCAGAATTGTGCCCCGAAGGTCCCGGATCTAGAGACAAAAGCAAGCCAACGTTCCGAAGCTGAGGGGAAAAGTAACCTTCAGCTTTAGGATAACTTTCAGATACTTGAAGGATTGTTTAGGGAAAAGTTTCCTTCTGAGACTTTAGGGATAATTTAGAGGAAAAATTAACCGTCAGAGACTTGAGGGATAATTTTGGGGAAAAGTAACCTTCAGAGACTTTAGGGATAGTTTTGGACAAAGTAACCTCCAGCAACTGCTGAAGGGCAAAAGTAACCTTCAGAGATTTTAGGGATAATTTACGGCAAAAGTCTCATCTTGACTTGTCGGTGAGGCACATGCTGCAGATACCATGTTGTTCCCTATCTTGTCCCGTCTTACTTGTTGGCGAGGCACGTGTTGCGGATGCCATATGTGTACCAGCAACACCAATCGTGATTGGCTGAGTTGTCCCTTCTCACATCTTGTCGGTGAGCCATAGGCTGTGACCAGCAGCACCAGTCATGACAGGCTATGTCGGACCCTGTCTTGTCTCTTTTTGACTTGTCGGTGAGGCATATACTGTAGAAGCCATATCTACTAGCAACCCCATTCATAACTGGCTGTGTCAGCCTCTGTCTTGTCTTTACTTGTCAGTGAGGCTTGTGCTTCACTTCGATCAGGCTTACCCTCTGAAAGTCATGTGTATCAGCAGCACCAGGCATAACTGGATGTGTCTGCACCTGCCTCTTCTAATCTTGTCTTAAATTTTTGGTAAGGCAAACTCTGTGAAAGCCATTTGTACTAGCGGCACCAATAATAATCAGCTTTGTCTACCGTTTTCTTGTCTTGTCTTGGTATGTTAGTGAGACATACACCGTGGGATCCATACATACTATCAGCACCAACCATGTCTGGATGTGTGTTCCCCTGTCTTGTCTTGACTTGCAGGTGAGGCATACGCTGTGGAGCGTGCCAGCAGCAAAATTCATAACTAGGTGTGTCTATCTTTGTCTTCCCTTGTCTCGAATTGTTGGTGAGCCATACCCTGTGGATACCTTATGTACCAGCAGTGCTAATATTTGCTGGGTCTGTCTGCCCCGTCCCACCTTGTCTTGTTTTGTCGTGTATTGACTTGTCATTGAGGCAAATCCTGTGAGAGCCACAGCATGATTCATGACTGGCTGTATGTGCCCTTTGTCTAGACTTTTCGGTGAGGTGTATGCTGTGGGATGTTGTCTTGTCTCACCTTGTCTTGTTTTGTCGTGTATTGACTTGGCATTGAGGTAAATCCTGTGAGAGCCACAGCATGATTCATGACTGGCTGTATGTGCCCTTTGTCTAGACTTTTCGGTGAGGTGTATGCTGTGGGATGTTGTCTTGTCTCACCTTGTCTTGATGTTTTTGCTAGGCACATAGTGTGTGAGTCAAATATACTAGCACCACCAATAATGATTGGATGTGTACGCCTCTGCCTCGTCTTATTTTGACGTATTGGTGAGACATACACTGCGGGATGTTTGGCGTGTGCCGAATTAAAGTGACTTGGGTTGCGTTTAGTCCCCAGCAATCCACTGTGTTTTTCGTGTACGTGCAAATTAGTTGGACACCATTGAAATTCTCTGCCTCATTGCCTTTTCGGTTTCCCTGCACCGAGCTCTTGTGAGTGCCTTGAGGTAATGTCGAGGATTCTCAGCCTAAGTTTGGACAGTTATTTGCCTTTCACTGGGGTTGGTGCCAAGCTACACATGTGTGTGAGTTTACCCCACACATCCGATCTGTCTCATTCATGCGTAATCTCTCACTTTATATACGAATGCGTGATGGCAGAGACACATCTAGAAAAAGATGTGTGAAGCAGCGAGAAAGAGTTTTCGATGGCTGACGAAACTACTGACCTATTTGGGTTTGATAGCAGTCAGGGACCGCATGCTTGTGGTGGCTGGCCCTGAGCTACAATACTCAGGGCACCGCATCACAGATGTGCCAGAAGCACCAATCATGACTGGCTGTTTCTGCCCGTTTCTTGTCTTGTCTGGACATTGAGTCATGCCGTGTGTGCGCCAACGTACTATCAACACCAATTAAGCTGTGTCTGCCTCTGTTTCGTTTCCTCTTGACGTGTTGGAAGGCAGCACCAATCATGATTGGCTGTGTCTACCTCTGATTTGTCTCCTCTTTTACCTTGACATGTTGAGAGATGTTCACTGAGGGTTGTATCAAAAGTACCAGTCACGATTGATTGAGTCAGCCCTTTTCTTGTCTTGACTTGTCATTGAGGCGTATGATGTGTAGGCCAAATGTACTAGCAGCACCAGTAATGAGTGGCAGTGACTTCTGCTGTCTTGTTTCCTCTTATCTTGATGTGTTGGGAGTCGTACGCTGTGGGAAGCACCAGTCATTATTGGGTCTTTCTACCCTTTTTTTTGTCTTGACTTGGCACTGAGATATGTGCTGTGTGAGCCATACATACTATCAGCACCAGTCATGAATGGCCGTATCTGCCTCTGTTTTGTCTCTTGTCATGAGACGTACGCCACGGGATTATCAGCAGCACCGGTCATGATTGATTGTGTATGCCTTTTTCTCGTCTTAACTTTTCATTGACGCGTACTCTGTGTTGGCCATACGGGTCATAAGAGACAAGACAGAGGCAGACACGGCCACCAGTAATGATTGGTGCGATCATTACTGGCCATTGTCTGCCTCTGTCTTGTCTAGTCTTATCTTGACGTGTTGGGAGGCATACACTATGGGATGTATCAGCAGCACCAGTCATGACTGGTGGTGTCTTCTGCTGACTTGTTTGTCTTGTTTTAGATGGCTATGTGTCATCAGCCTAACGTATACAAACCTATTTCCGTGGCCTATTTCGACTTAAATGTCAGACTGCCTGAGCGGGTATTGAACCCTCGACGTTGAGACGAAAGGCCAAAGCTATACTGCTAACCTATGGTTTAGATGTAGAGATTCGGTCTTTGGTCTCAAAGGTCAAGGGTTCAATTCCCGATCAGATTTTCTGACATTTAAGTCAAAAGGCAACGGCATTAGATTTGATCTGTATGTATTTACCACTAATCGAGCCGATTTGCCTTTTCGTTCTATTTTATTCAGCCTCTCTTCACACTAAGGAAGTACAGAATCGAGCCAACCAATTGGCTCCCTTTCCTTTGGGTGGCAGTTTGCCAGCCAACACGTAGTGACGAAGTTGAAGACCAGGCTCGGGCTGGCCGTAGTACCAGTGCCTTAGTGCCATAGTAACATGGTACCATGTCACAGGTGACCTTTCGCTGTCACACTTTTGGCACCCGTTTGGGTGTTATTTGTCCTCCCCTGAAGAAAAATGTTCGGACTCTGTGTTCCTGCTGAATACCATTCGTTTTATGCAAAATCCCCTCCTCGCTCACTTTTCTTCTCCTTTGCTTCTGTTTCAACCTCCTCCCCTCACCCCCAACGACTCCACCCAACGAAAAAGTTCATAAAACTATGAAAATCAAATAAAAGTTGTTCTTTGAAGCACAAAATGCGTTTTAAAGGCATTACTCTGATGACTGAAAGGACAGAATACCGAAAAAAAAACCAAAGCTTCTGGGGCGGGCCCCCCCCCCCCCCGGACCCTGCTTGGGGAGCTTACAGCGCATTTCCGGACTCCTCGCAGAGTTTGGAGATGACATCATTTAATCCGGATTAAGTTAGTCGTAAAACAATTGGCTCCACTTCTTTTCCTGGTGCTCTTTTCTTCCCATTCTGACTCCTGGGGAAAGCTTTGTTCGCATTACCGTCTCTCGTCTCCTAACTTCGTCTTGTCCCTCCTACTTGGGAAAGGAGAGCTGTAATGCGAACGACGTCTGCCTTGCCTAAGTTAGGAGAGCTCTCTTAAATGTTGTGAGAGGTCCTTTCCCTGTCCTAGCTAGGTGAGCTGTGCCCTCAGGGTTAGGGATAAGGAGTGAAAAGCAAGTGCGAACGAACAGCCTCAACTATCGCGATACAAAATTCTAGGTGAGACGTGGGTGAGACCGTGCATGTGTGTAGGGGATAGCGGACGAAGGCGTAGAGGGAAAAAGGGTTGAAATAAATGGGTTTATGAGAGAGGAAGTCTGTAATGCGAACGAACGCCGCCGTTTTCAAGTTAAGTGAGGGGTCACCCAGGTTAGGAGAGGAGAGACTGTAATGCGAACAAGGCTGAAGACTCAACTACAGTTCAAGTGGGGTGGGTGAGTTGTCCTAAGAAGGCTTAGTTTGATCACGTAATTGTTTTTTTTCAATGCCTGTTACAATTCAAAGGTGAAATTGCAGTTCGGCCCATGCATGATTGATTGATTGATTAATTTATTCAGGCACTGACCCTAAGTCATGCGCCTAACTACAAAATGAACTAACGATACAAAACACAACAAGCCGAAACAAAGTGTGACCAGGTTAACAATAGCAAGGAGAATGTCTACACCTACGCGCCATGGCTGTTTGCTGTGACGTGCATATCACGTGACTTGGCTAGTCCAATCAGACGGCCAAACAGCCGTTGTTCTCGTTCGTCATTGGCTAACTCATGGTGACGTCACGGCAAACAGCCATTGCGCATGGTTTAAAGCCTGCTGAAAATGTTAAAGAGTTCTCCTGCTTACTCGTCATTTTTTTATTAAAATTTTGGTGTTGTATTCATTCTTCTTTCATTCGTTAGTTTTTTTTTTCTTGAAAACCTTGTTCGTGTTCGTGTAAATCTTGTTCTGCGTGTACTTACATCGAACACAAACTGTTCTTTACTGACTTATTTCTTTGATTTTTGTTATTTAAGTTTTTTTCCTGTTAAATTGTGTTATATCTGTGATTCTTTATTTATTTCAGGCAAAAACTCTGTCCGTCATTAATAGCTTTTTTGGGTTCACCTCGAACCGATAAAAACATCATAACATCTCAGCGAACATCCGGTGGGGACGGAACCGAAATGGGACGAGGATCTGGATGCTTAGCAACGGCACCTACTTTTACTGGGGCCGAAGCCAAAATGGTATACAGGTGAGTATATCCCGCTTGCTATCCTGGTAGAGCTGCCGGGGTACAATCAACCTAGCGGAGGTATAACCAGGTGAGTAAACCCCGCCTCCTCGACTATACCCCAGAATCCTCTCCCCGAGTTTTGGTTTATTTTATCAGTCATTTTTCGAAAGAAAATACCTCCATAATTTTCTAACGGCAACTAACCAATGGAAATTCAGTCAACGGCAGCCACCAGCCAATCACCCCTCCTTAACACTGATAAAACGAGCAGACGGTATTTTTGGCGGATCGTAACGTAGCCTATAACGGACATCGAATTGCAAAATGTCGGTTGGTTGCATTTTTGTAGTCTGGGTGGAGCCCAAACCAAAGGACAGATTGCTATGAAATTTTCCACATTGCTAGATTTCCCCAAAAGTATTGATGATCTCGAATTTGGCGTAAATTAATCAATTATAATCCACGAAATCACAATTTTTCGAATTTATCGACCTAACACGCGCCATTGTAAATTTGGAATCCTGAATAGTTAAGGAATTCCGACGAAGCATACACACTGTTCTGCTGGTAATCAAGTGAACTTAAAAAAAAAACAACGCCAAAATAAATCATCGTTCCTTACAGCTAGCAATCTTTTTGACATAACTCAACGAAATAATAACATTTGATTATAGCCACTTTAACCACTAGAGGAAGGCAAGCATAAGGGGGGAAAAAACAGAAGGATTCGTTAACGACTCATTAGTTTCATGTGAAAAGGAATGCTTGGAGGAATTCAGCCAACATAGCAACCAAAGTGACGTTGACACTATCAACGGGAATCTCAAAATTGAAACATCAAATCGCCGCTGGCAGGAGGAAACCGCTCATATAAAACAACAGTATCAGCAGACTACGTGTTTATATCACAACACGGAACAATAATTTGGCTTCGTATAATAGTTTTAAGATTCCTGGATTGCTATGGAAACTGCACTCTCCATCCCGTGTTGCAAGAATGAATAGGTCTAACCGAACGCAACTTAATTTCTCTACTGTTGTCGCTTACGAAACTAAAACGGGAGATAACAATTAGGCTCAAAATTAGGCTTTAGAATTATTTAAATGCTATCTTCACACCCAAGCTAACACCGTCTTAGCTACAATTGTGTTAATTCCAATTTAAAAAAAAAATTAGAGTTCGCCATTGCAGTACGTGCCAGAGATGTGGCTTCAACATTGTATAGGAGGCAGCATAGGAAGCCGCGGTTATTTTGAATCTTTTGATTATTGTGAAGTACTATCGTTACCGATGATTGTTTAGCTTGCAGTTAAATGCTTTAGTGTTAATATTTTAAATCTAAGAAAGATACTGTGCCATAAATATAAACAATGTAAGTATTATTAACGGTGGCACGTTCTTTGCCAGCTTAAAGGGCAATTACATCCAATCTGACATGGATGTTTGACTCTTGGCTCACTTACACAATAACTAAACACAAGAATTGCGGTAAGAATACGTTACGTACGTCCGATACAACAATTTAATTATTGCATCACCAAAACCCGACACGGAGATCGCCATTGTTTTGCTGGAACGCTCAGAAATTAATGCCAACAGATGTCACTTTTCGATTTCGACTCGCAGCCGATTGAGATAGCTGTATTGACTGTGAGGATCTCAAGCGTCTGACGCCCTTAGCTGGCCACTACACTGCCGGCCAACTAAGGCCGCCAGACGCTTGAGCTCCTCACAGTCAATACATCTATCTCAATCGGCTGCGAATCGAAATCGAAAAGTGACATCTGTCAGCATTAATTTCTGATCGTTCCAGCAAAACAATGGCGATCTCCGTGTCGGGTTTTGGTGATGCAGTAATTAAATTGTTATATCGGACGTAAGTAACGTATTCTTACTGCAATTCTTGTGTTTAGTTATTGTGTAAGTGAGCCAAGAGTCAAACATGCATGTCAGAATAGATGTAGTTCCCTTTTAACCACGGCGGCTAACGTGGTATTTTACTACGGCGGCGATGGCGTAAAAAGGCTGCAAATAACGAAACAGAAACTAAATGTCGGAGCAAACGAAAGTATCTTAAAACTAATATGAAACGTAGCCTACCTAAACTGAAAAAAAAGTTAAAATGTAAAATCACCAGTAAAGAGCTTCAGCTCAAATGTAGCCGAGTGAATATTGCCCCCAGCTTTTTAAGAGCCATTAGCAAGTATTGCAAAGCCATTATAATGAGAGGAAATACAAATTTAAAATAAATTTCTCTCCACTCCGCCTACAATAGGCCCAAAGCCTGTTTCCTAGTATCAGATAATACTGTCAGCTTTGTCCCTCTATGTTGTTTTGCGACCGAACCGTCTGGTTTCCTGGTCTCTGCCAAATAACGTACGTATGACCGAACTACATCTAGTAGGCCTAAACCAATTTCTAAACAAAATGCGAATGCGATGTGCCTGATAGTCATGTGAGGCACGATTAATCTTTGGTTGCCATGGTGAGAGAATGATCAGCCAGCATCGGCTTTCCGCCCAAGCACCTTTAAGGTCTAATCGCCTCTAATATTCGAAGCGTGGCATTAGAAGCAACAGGAGTGTGTAAAATATTAAACGCGGTACTGAAAGGTAATTAATAGGTTTAAATCAATTAATAATGGGCCAACTGTCGTAAAACTTACTAATGTTGCTGATCATATTCTATTTTAAATATGACGAAAAAGGATTTTTATTAAAAATAAAACTCGTGTTTACTTTTGTTGACGTGCCCCGTGACTGGTACTAATGTTCGCCATACAAGCATCGTCTGCTTTCACGATGAATTAGGCCAAGTTTGTGATGGATTCGTGGGACCCAAAGCTGTTTAGGAGACGACATGTTCTCGTTTCAAATGCAACTCGAGGTAGTTTAAGTATCGATAAATGTTCTCAACCTCTCGTTACATTCCGAAGCTGATATGATGAAACCACCTCAGCTTCAGAATGTAACTCGGGGTCGAGTACATTTGTTGTTAAAAAATTACACCCTCGTTTGAAAACGGTGACAGTTGGTTCATTTTCTCAGCTTTCATTTTAACTAATTCAGTAAGCCCAGAAATTCCAGAAGTAGCCTGCGAAATTTTTTGAGACTTGTCAAGACTTATCGATACAAGACTTAGATTATGCAAAGTGGTCGTCTCGTCTCGGTCTGATTCCTAGTATTTTTTTTATAGTATTTTAGCATTCATATAGTAACGGCTGCTTGGCTTACGCTGGAAAAGCCATCCAAAACTATTACAGTATTATGTAGTACACGGTAGTAGTTGTTTCATAGATTTACGTTTGTTTTTCATCCTTTTCCTTTTAAATTGGGTTTCAGCATAGCGGTGAAACTGGTGGAATTAGTTGGCACGGTCCCGTCGTTGAGGCCCATGTTAGAATCTCTGTTTCATAGAATGTTATTATATCCACCTGCACAACATCGTTTAGAAGCATTAAAAGCCGTAAGAGAGGTAAGTAGCATGACATAATATAAATTATAATTTATAAATGTGTAGATTACAAAAGAAAAACGTTTAAAACGGAGCTTTTCGAAGAAGTCCAATAGTCCAACTCTTATGTATTTAAATGTATTAACATTATGTGTGTAAGATCATAATCTTGTGTGCAACCGAACAACAGGGCCATCCCATTACATCTTGCATATGGAAGTAGCTCTACCGCGTAGCATGAAGTGGGCTGACCTTATCTGACCTGTATATTCAACCATCCTTGTAGAGGCCAAGTAAACTTTGTTCTGTGCTATGCCATTCTGTGAAAATTCCGTCAATTCCTTCACTGTTTTCAGGTTTTAAGAAGCCCCGAATTTCTTTTGAGGTTTGCTGGACCTGTCGTCGTAGAGGATAACAGCAAAGAGCAGTATTCAGATTTATCTCTTTTAACTCTGTAAGTTTCTAGATCTTGTCAATGTTTTATTATATTTCAATATAGTGTTCCTATTGGTTTAAAGGGGCAAACTACCCTTCTAAAAAAATATATATAAACTTTTTTTTTTTTGGGGGGGGGGACTAACAGGAAATTCAGGCATAAGGTTTTCTTCCCTAACCGTTACACAATCTCTTTCTACAAATTAATTATGATATGTAACGACAAAAAAATTGTGGTGCAATAATTAAAGTGTTTGCTTCGTTATATTGCTTCGCGCACGTATAACAAAACCATGTCTTGTTCCCACTTTGTGACATAGGCAATTTGCTAAAGTAATCATACAAGCTAGCGCAATCGTTCCCAGTAAGAATTTGTGTGCTTCATCCCAGTTAGCCTTAACTCTAACTATTCGTAGGCACTGGTCAAGTAAAAACATGCTTGAGCTCCATTGCCATGATTACTGGAGTTTGGGACTGAAATAGGGAAGGAAATGACCCCCTTTAAGGAGTTGTAAGCCCCAGGACAATAAGCTTTGCAGTGAAAGCCAGTAATGTGCACAAATAAACGTATAATTTTTTTTTACTCTAAGGATAACAGGCACTACAAAAAGTCGTGAAAAGAACGGAAAAAAGTTAGACAAAAAAGTGCACAAAAAAGCAGACAGAATAAATACATAGAAATTGAAACCATAAAGAGTCAGTCCACGTAGGTGAAAATATGAGTAATGTGAAAGCGTAAAGAGGCAATGCATCAAAAAACAATAGGAAATTGAAACCATAAAGAGTCAGTCCACGTAAGTGAAAAGATGAGTAATGTAAAAGCGTAAAGAGGCAATGCATCAAAAAACAATAGGAAATTGAAACCATAAAGAGTCAGTCCACGTAAGTGAAAAGATGAGTAATGTAAAAGCGTAAAGAGGCAATGCATCGAAAAACAATAGGAAATTGAAACCATAAAGAGTCAGTCCACGTAGGTGAAAATATGAGTAATGTGAAAGCGTAAAGAGGCAATGCATCAAAAACAATAGGAAATTGAAACCATAAAGAGTCAGTCCACGTAAGTGAAAAGATGAGTAATGTGAAAGCGTAAAGAGGCAATGCATCGAAAAACAATAGGAAATTGAAACCATAAAGAATCAGTCCACGTAGGTGAAAATATGAGTAATGTGAAAGCGTAAAGAAACAATGCATCAAAAAACAATAGGAAATTGAAACCATAAAGTGTAATCCATCTTAGAAAAACGTGCGAGAACTGATACCGTAAAGACTCATTCCATCGAATCAAAAACATGAGAAAAGTGAAACTGTGAAAAGTCAATCCATCGAAGCTAAAATATGAGAAAATGGAAATCGTAAGGCGTCATCAATTCATCGAAACAAAAACATGCGAAAACGGAACCCGTAAAGGCTCAATCCACCAAAGCCATCACATAAATTGAAACTGTAACGATTCAACCCTTCTAAGCAAAAACGTGGAAAAACCGAAACCAATACGCCAATAAGAAAGTAAAATTGTGTGAACGCATTACAGGGCATCACAGGAAGGTCTTCGAGCTGCTGTAAGAATTTAGCAGATTGTAGTTGAACTAAATCAGTAGACAACGAATTCCGTGTATAATCGATACACTGATACGTGAAGTAAACATACACTTGATACATGAAATGAACTGTTTTACACAGGATAACTTTATTCCTTTATCAAGTAATGACATATACTAACTAATCGATGAATAAGTATCGTTGTACACGTATCTAAAAACATAATTTGTAATTAAGCAATAAATACTGCACATTTCTACACATTGTAACAGCATTCTTCACAATGTAACAAGTGCATGCAAGAAAAAAAAAAACAAGACCCTCGAATGAATTATTAACACATACAGATCCTGTTGCAACCACTTCAAATTGTTTTGGTAACTATGCTAAGAACGTGGCAAACCTTTCTAATTTTCAGTTCATTGTTGCTCCTTAAAACTTCTCAAATGCCTGTACAACTATTATTTTAGAAATAAATATACAATTTTGGTCTTTGAATTAGCTTATAGGTACAGCTGTTTTTTGTGTGTCAGAATCTTTTGTAAACCATTATAAACTATTTTGTTACATGGTGTCTAGATACTTGTTGACAAAGTAACTTACATTGGATCTAAAATCATCTGTGTAATGCCAATAACTCCATGTAATCATTACTGTACTTTTAACCATCAGCAGCACAAAAAAGGAGTCTCTAAAATAAGTCTACCCCGTGTTACACTACTTGTTCTGGTTGCCAATCCGCGTATCCAGTTGTTAAATGAGTAACCGTTGCCAAAACAAACGTTAAAAATTACACTGTGTATGTTTTTACCTTAATAAATCTAAGGGAAAAATTACACTGCTTAGATGTTTACCTAAATAAATATGAGGGAAAAATTACACTGTGTAGGGTTTTACCTTAATAAATATGTGGGAAAAATTACATTGTGTTGGTTTTTACCTTAATAAATATGAGGGAAAA
>JAHWFP010195269.1:16200-26720 GCA_023313725.1 Lithobius niger
CACTAGGTTTTTACATTAAGTAATATGAGATAAAAATTACACTGTGTAGGTTTTTACCTTAATAAATACGAGATAAAAATTATGCTGTGTAGGTTTTTACCTTAATATATACGAGATAAAAATTACACTGTGTAGGTTATTATCTTAATAAATATGTCGGAAAAATATCACTTGTTCTTCAAGTCGTTCAAGCACACGTTAATTCTCACGAGTGCCAGGACGTTAATGCCTCTTAGCACTGCTTTTGTAAAATAAGATTTAAAAAATTGAATCAACTGGTTTGGCTTCAGGAAGCTAAGTCTGTAGCTTCTCTCCCATACGACCCTGTGATAAGCGGTAGAATACAAAGCGTGAGTTACAACATGGATACTCTTATGCCAAACTTACACGCATTTATAAGCTACTGTTGCAACTATCAACCTTCTTCATGTTTCCACTATCTGACATATTAATTGTGGTGCAACGGTGGTAGTTTGTGTAATTTTGTAAGATTTTCTACTCTTACAAGCTATTAATTTAAAAAATGTTAATAAATATCAATTCACTCAACTATTTGGTGAACATCGACAAATTTTCAATCCTGGACCTGGATCTTCGTCACACCAAAAATGTATTTACATTATCTACAGAACACACGGCAAAACGGCTCGAATACATCGGGTCTTCTTCAACTCTGCAGTGTTCGTTTGGTTTTGAAATTTTTATTGTTTTATTGCCTGTGTTGTGTTGGGCCGGTTTGGTTTTGGTGACCCTCGCTACTATGGGTTTGTGGGTGATGGGAAGGAGGGCCTTGATTTGGGCTGTTTGTTATGTAAATAATGTAAATACAATATTTGTTTGACCTGATGAAGATTCAAGTCCAAGATTGAAAATTCGCCGATGTTCACCAAATAGTTGAGTGAGTTGACATTTATTAACATTACATTTTATCATGGGACCTCAATGTAAAGTGCCTATTTTTAATGTTAATTTATTTTACCCTGCTGTGATGAGTATGCAAATCTTTACTCACATTCAGCTTCGTGCTAATTTTGTTGTGTTACAGTGTTATGGATTCTATCGTTGAGAGCAGCCAGTGCAGCGAGTCTTCGGTTTGTTACGCAAGTGTCGCTTGTGTCGTGGCATTGCTAGGAACCTTAGAGCAGCTATGCATTGGTCAAGGAATCTCTACTCTTCAAATGAATGCTATTAATAAACTGTATAAAGATCTTCCTAGTAGTGACTATACAGGTTAGTGCCGTCTTTCTTTGATTCTTATACTCACCATCGCAGGGTGTTTTCCAATGTAGAATTGTTTTTGTCCCCACACTTTTCGTAGCCTTTCACAGACTTAACACCAGGATGAAGATCAATACGCTAGGCTTCGCAGATGTGAGGCCGGACACTTGTTGTCAGTTTTAACTTAACACAGAAGTAAAAGAAGTCTTCGGTGCTGTGTAGGTCAACAGTGATCTCAGTTTGTACAAAGAGTCTGGGTGTGACTGAAACGCTGCAGTCATAATACGTTGACACATGCGAAGATTGTTTTCAAGGCAGCAACAGGCATATCCCCCAGTGGAATAACTGGGCCACTGGTGACCGAAGAGCAAATCTGTCCCTTGTTCTCCTCTGCCCCTCAAGGCCTGAATTTGGAAGGAATTGGGGAAGAATGAAGAAATTTACTGTTTATAGATCAAAATAGTGAATACCAATTGAATTAACCTTTCCCGAACACATTTATACAAAACAGAGTTTAAAAACCACTTCTAGAAGGAGTTGTGCATTAAGACAGTAAACTAAAGAAGGGCTTTTTTAATTTAATAAAATTGAAACATAGTTAATATTCTGCTTTCTCATGTAGTCTTTGTGGCACTAAGCTGTCTAACATAAATGTCCAAGTTCCATGTTTCCGTGCTGCAGTTTTTGTGCAGCAGTAAAATATGTGCTAGCGTTGCTGCAGGTACAGGATGGCTGCCGCCAAGTTCGTAAATGGCCGTATTTTGGGATATTTACATCAACCATTCTGCTTGCTGTCCAGTTAAGAATAGTTGATTATGAGACTGTTTCTCTACTTGAGAGAACATACACCTAATAATAGCACTTACGTATCATCACGTATTCTTAACAGGTCAGCTAGCAGCCAATAAGTGTTTCTAATGCTTAAGAGCACCTTGGACAACTTATGATTACCCATCATTTCTTTTTCAGGGCCACTAACGTACAAGGACAGAGAAGAACATCTTAGGAAGCTAAAGGAATCCCATACTGCTGTAACAATCAGTCTTAAGCAATTAAACCCACCTCATCAAAAGTGTCAAGATGTGCTTTTGGATGGTGATTCTGGTATCGTTCCAAGAATTAATAACCACTGTCCTGTTGTAGACGACGATGAAGATCTGGGTTACCAAGGAGATCAGGAGGATCTGGATGGTGATTCCGATCAGCGTATTAGGTGTGCCTATGAGGAAACAAAACGCTGTTATGAAAATCCAGAGTGTTGTGATGAAGTGCCTTTAACAAAAACTGAAAATGCAATTCCTTCCGACAATTCAGAACTTCCATGCGGACCTTGTGAAGACAATGAGTCCGTCTCTTCAGGACTGACAGAAGGCCCTGAAGACTACTGCATAGAAGAGGTGGAAGATGACGAGGTAATTCGGTTTGATTGCTCAGCGAGATCTATCAAAGTGTCTTCTCTTCGTGACAAAGTGATTATACAACTGTGGTTTAATATTTGGTTTAAATTTATGCATAGAATGTTGCGACTTAAAAGCATTTGCAACGTTTACACAGCCACTTGAAAATGTTTCGTAGGGATGCGCATTGTGTCCCTGCTGCTCATGATTTTTTTGTCAACCCTCATTGGATCTTTCTCTGATCTGACATCACCAAACGAAATTAATCTCATTACCTGGTTGGGAATTTGCCAGCGATTCATCTTGCTAGTGTATTGTAATGTTGGTGCATGCCAAGAAAACATGGCAGACTCAAACATGGCATCCAAGTAATTTATCTTAGTGCCGCCCGAATTTCAGGAATTTCTAAATATAGTGGACATGATTAGGCAAAATACAGACTTGCATATGTTTGGTTACCGGAATTTTAACCGGATTTTGGTTTAAACAGGGTGGGACACGTCCACTATTTTCCATTGGAAGGACAGGTAGAATAGGGTTCAGTGTGACCAGCAGAGACTCGCATTCGTTGAAAGAAGCATTTTCTTGAATCTTGTAAACATGCACCGTATTTGCAGCGTTTTTAAGCACATTGCTATAATGCACTTCTTAATAGCCATGTGAGCGAAGTGATTGCGGGACAGCCACTGGTACAGAAAGTCAGTATCCTAGAGGGCTAGTTTTAAACCAATCATCATCAGTCTGGGGTGGCACCTTTGCGTTAAATTTAGTTTTCGCGTATGGTAAGCCATAACATTCTGTGTGCTATTGTCTACAGTATGTAAATCACAATACAAAAAAACTGCACGTCCTAGCTGTAATCCCCAGAATTTAATACACCTTATACTGAGTGTAAAAATGTACAAATAGGTGGGCTCACAAGAAGTAGTTGTATTCTGCTAGAATGTTCTGAAATGGTGAAGGCCTCTAGCTTTAAGCTCAGTTCCATTCTGCAAAATACGAAGAACTGAAAATTGAAAATTTGCAAGACATAGAAGTAGTTTTATTTGTGAAAATGAGCGGCAAATATATTAATTCTCCGAATTATGACCAAAAAGCTGTTGTATGACGTGTAGATGTTTGTTTTGAAAAACACTGCAACCCAACAAACATACCACCAATCAGGGAAGGTTCCAGAATTTTGTTAAGGGAGTTGAAGAAGTGCTTACCACAATTTTGGTATTAAAATTTCCTGTTAAGATTTCGCAGTATTTTAGTTTGTTACGGAGTTTATGAAGTTACAAATTGGTATGTGGCTATGACAGTTTTCTGCATTGCATTGGCATTAACTCAGCCATTTTTGCAATTATCAAAAGCGTGTGGCATGCTTTGCATATGATATGAGATATGCAAAGTACGATACGTGACATATAATATGCATAAGTGATATGCAAAGTAATTTAAGCACACATGAAATGTGATGTTTCACGTCGTAGGTACCACCACGCCTGAGGAAAATCAACCCGTCGTTTTACAAAGGTACGGTGGGATTTGAAGAAGTCGGTTTTTCTTTTCTACATTGTGTATACATTTTGCTAGTTTCTTGCTAGTTTTATGTTGCCTTTTCGCTAGTTTCGTGTTAGTTTCTTGCTAGTTAATGCTGCAACTTTGCTAGTTTCGTTTTAGTTTCTCGTTAGTATTTGCTAGTTTCGTGTTAGGTTCTTGCTACTGTCGTGCTAATATTTTGCCAGTTTTGTGTTAGTTAACTAACATGAAACAAGCAAAATAGCAACACGAAACTTGCAAAGTATAACGCGAAACTAGCAGAATATTAACGCCAAACTAGCAAGAACGTCAAACGAAACTATCAAATATTAACGTGAAACTAACAAGAAACTAATATAAAACTAGCACAATTTTACCATGCAACCAGGCAGAAAATAACACGAAACTAGCAAATTTGTAGCATGAAACTAGCAAGAAACTAACACGAAACTAGAAACATATTGGCAATAATTGGCAAGAAACTAACACAAAACTTGCAAAGTATTAATGTGAAACTAGCAAGAAACTAACACAAAACTAGCAAAACATTAAGACCAAACTAGTAAAAACGGAACCTGAAATTAGCAAGAACTTAACCCGAAACTATCAAGAAACTGACACGAAAATATCAAAATATTGATGATAACGAGCAAGAAACTAACACGAAATTAGCAAATAGTAACACAAAACCTAGCAAGAAACGAACACGAAAAGAACAAAATTTTAGCGTGCACCTAGCAAGAACGTAACACGAAACAAGCAAATTTTAGCGTGAAACTAGCAAGAAACTGTCGTGAAACTAGCAAAATGTTAGCAGGAAACTTGAAGGATATTAACACCAAACTAGAAATATTGACTATAACTATACCTATACTGCAACCCAATCTTTACTGCCAATATTGGCAACAATAATGGCCTTATTTTGTATTCCTATGTCGGGCTTGTACTGCAACCCAATATTTGACTGCCAGAATTGGCCAATATTGGCAACAAATAATGGCCCAGTAAAACTTACTATGATCAGCCTTTATTGGCCCAATTTACTATATGGCTACCTTGGAATGTTACTGACACACTTAACGGCTTTTGAACAAAGTGGCAGACTGGGCAGTTGGTAACTCGTATTTATATTGTTAGAGAGAAATGACATCTTTATATTTTAGTGGATTTGTAATTAAATACTCATGAAGGGACAAATATGCTAATGGCAAAATGAAACCTTATTTTTTACACATGAGTATAATTTGCAACCACGTTTGACTACCTTTCTAAAACGTATGAACAAATAGGCCTAGTAAAACCTTGTAGAAATGACAGTAGGCAACTAACGGGAAACATGTTTACATTTAGTTGCTGTGTTTCCCCTCTTTGGATATCAGAGTTTCAATTTCTTTACTAATGTTTTTTTTTCAGGGTGATGAAACTTTAGACGAAGCAGTGAAGCATTTAGCAGAGCAAGAGGCTGCTCGTCGTGAAAAGCTTCAGAAAACTCTTCTTGGGGAAGAGTCTGGTAAAATGGAGCGGGAACAGCTGGATCGCTTATGTGAAGCAAGAAATGAATTTGCGATGATGGAGCGTTGCAACGCACAACATTTTGTATCCACATTGAAGAAACTCTTACCATCATACCTCGCCATCCGCAGTTCAATTGAAGTCGATGAAGCGATGCAAGAGTTTTCCTCAAAATATTGCTCAGGTAGTTACTGTATGTCTTGAGACAGTGGAATTGCAATAAGTGAACTCTTACTTCTTTTGTATTCCAACAAAACAAGTTGGTACAGCTTCATCATTCAAATATGTGGTTGAGAGGAGACTAGGCTTGGCGATGAGGTCTCATTTAGACATTTCAATCTTATGTCCAGTCTTGTTCCATCTCAATAAGTTTGGTCTGCATCAGAAATTTGAATAACTCCTGAAGTTATTTTTCTTGAAATGGAAACAAAGTCAATATTTGGTCACTAAGACCTTGGACTAACAATATTCTGTGTTCCGAGCCCTTGGACACTTTGAGGGGGATGGATGACTAGCTGAAATCCCTATCGCGTTCCCACTTTCCCAACAGTGATCGCAGATCCAGTTCGAATTTCAAGGGGCCACGAGATTAAACGCAAATAACGAGAATGAAACGACAGCAGAAAACAGAAAACAAATACAGAATAGCCTGCGAGTTGTCCTTCTATTCAAATAACTGACAGGCTACTTCATCAAAATTATTTTAACTAGTTAGCCAATAGCAAGAATTTATATTATATTCTTGCCAGTAGTAATGATGTAAAGTTACCCCTGATGCATCCTAGTTCTTTACCGTGAAGTGGTAAACCCATTGGTTGGATATAATTCCAACCCACGGTTCATGCAAGATAATTTTTAGGTGTTGAAATTTATCCCTAACTAAATTACCACTTAGTTTCGACATTGTCTCATTTTGGGAAGTATCAGTCTTTGTGTCTCTGAACAGGGACGATTTACGGAGTGTCGCACCCCTCCATTGTTTGATCAGTTTTCAAAATGGTCTGAACAATTAATTGATTGATAATTTGTTTTTACTAGTCGGAAAACTTTTTAAAACTAGCAGGTCATACCACCTTAAGATTACGTTTGCTCATCACCAGATTTCAGTGGAATTGTGTTTGGTAAACGGTTCCACTAAATAACTGCACCTCTCCCAAATTGGGTTATTGCTAGTACAACACTGTAGCTGTAAGTTTCTTCCTTGTTGAGTGTTCTACAACTGACGTCTGGTCTCCACGCTGTTTATTAGAATGCCAGGTAAATAATGGAAGTATGAATGCAGTAGGCAAGTACAAAGAGTCGGCGGATTTGAGCAAATTCCATACTCACTTGACTAAACAAATCACCAAAATTAATAAGTCAACAACTGTGGTTTACACCTCTTCAAAATTTAGCCTTCCCGACATCTCTGTCTCCGAGGACATTTTGGTCTTATCTCCTCTTGATAAGTCAAGACGAGACTACTCAACGGAATCCCTATCCCCTTCTGCAGTTTAACAGCACACTATTGGGAGAGTTGAAATGTATGAACTAACTACTTCACCAATATAAGTCAGTCACTATATACACTGCAAGTGAAATGGAAGATTCCACTTACTCACAGAAGGGAATAGCTGCCTCGAGAAGGGTTAGTTTGAAACGACTGTTGTGTCAATGTACGGTAATGCTGCATATGATAATAGTGCTATTGTCACAAAAAGGTCTGTAATGATGATGCTCATTACTGGGGAACACTGTATCAATATTATCTTCAAGTGAGTGAAAATTCTCCATAGTTCGCTCACTTCCACACCAAAGATAGCGCCATATCTTGCAAATTTTTGAGGCGCTTCATAGGTAAGTCTTTTTTCTGATTAAATGCATCATTGTCAACACGATCACCTTCCGAGTTTGAAATTTCAAATTCAGATGGTGATCATGTTGACAATGAAGCGTTTAATTGTGTAATCGTGTGTTTATCATTGAAGAGCCGGAAGAAGACTGCAGCAGGCAGCAATAAAAAATTAGCGAGGTAGGAGCTATCTTTAGTGTGAAAGTGAGCGATCTACGAAGAATTTTTGCTCTCTTGAAGGTAATAGTACTATTGTGTGAGGAAATGCGAAATAATTAACTACGGCTTAGATTGTACATCTAAAGTCAAGCAATTTTTTGTCGTCTGCCATGAACATAATGAAAAAATTGTTACCACCAAATTTTAAAACCATACTGCTGAATGCAGAAACGAGGCATAGGAAATTATTTATCTAATTAATGAGTTAATTATTCCATGTAATGTGATAAATCCCTACTGAACCAATTAGAGGAATTGAAGTAGTATTGCAGTTGATGTTAATGCAGATAACGATAGCCAAACTCCTGTGACATAACTATAGTTTGTTCCACATTACGTTTGCAGGAAGCTGACGGTATGATGCCACGTTTCATTGCACTAGGAGCGCAAAAACATGTGGATATCACACTTATAGACTACACATTTACAGTTAAAGTCTACAAGTGGGATATTTACGTGTATTTTTTCACTTGTAGTGGAAGGAAACATTGCATGATACAGTCAGGTTACTGCAAACATAATGTGGAATAAACCATAATTACAAAAAAACCTAAATGTCAGTTATTGTTTTTTCTAGGCATTTATAATCAACACAATTCATCGGGGGAGGAGGAGACTTCTGCAGCCCATGCCACAATCATCAATGCAGATGGAGTATATTTAGCTACATATGCATCTCTTACGCTGAATCTGAAACTTATACGAAGGGGTTATTATGCTGGGAAATGCCCCACATCTTTAGTTCCTTTGACTGAGGTGGGTAACACAGTTGGTATCTTGTCAGTGTGCATAACTGTACACAAACTGCATTTCTGATTATCACACTATGTTTTGTTATAATTCATCTCTCTAGCACTGTATTTTTTACCAAAAAAAAACCATAAATACTGTAGGAATCTTTTTGACCTGAAAACAAAATATAACATTCATGACTGTTTAGTATGTAGTTTAGGTCATCAACTACAGACTAAACCTCTGACTTAGAGTTTAGACCTCCGACATTGAGTTTAGACCTCGGAATTGAGTTTAGACCTCCGACTTTGAGTTTAGACCGATTTTGAGTTTATACCTCGGACTTCGAGTTTAGATCACCGACTCTTAGTTTAGACCTCCGACTTTGAGAGTCTAGGTCTCCGGCTTTGAGAGTCTATGTCTCCGGGTTTGAGTTTATAGCACCGACTAAGTTTAAACCTCCACTTTTGAGTTTAGACCTCCGAATTTCAGTTTAGACCTCCAACTTTGATCCGACTCTGAATTTAGACCACTTGCTTTGAGTTTAGACCTCCAGCTTAAGAGTTTAGATCTCCGATTTTGTGAATGGACCTCCGACTTTGAGTTTAGAATTCTAACGTTAAGTTTAGGTCTCCGACTTTGAGGTCTAAACTCACAGTCGGCAGGCCCAGTTGGCAAGCTATTCAAAATTGTTTTGAATAGAAAATTATGAAATTGTACAGCATTTTAGTTAAGACAACCAAAGTTAAACAAGGCATTTTAGTTAAGACAACCAAAGTTAAACAAGGCATTTTAGTTTGAGAAGCAATAGTTTCAAAATGTGGTGACTACAGCTAGAACTTTCCACTGAAACTCACCTAGCTGGAGGGAGTGATGTTTAAAATTAATTAATTTTACAGGACCAGTTTGTTGAAGAAGTTCACGGAAGCGGAGTTTTGGTTTACTTGTCAACAATGTGGCTTTCTGAATTGTACCAACAAATTTTAGAAAGCAGTTTGCTAGAAGAAGCTGGCTACAAATCTGACACAACAGAGAATACTGCACTGATTAACCTTTTAACTGGTAAGACATGGTGAAAACAGTTTAGTCATGAATTAACTATGTAAATCAGGGGGGGGGAAGTTAAGGATTGCTAGTACATAAATTTTAACAGTCAATACAAACATAATATAAATGAGTCTTGTCATATTACTTACCATTGTTTTATTTTTCCAGTTATCCACCCTTCCCAGTGTTTTAATTTTCTAGTGATCTTCCTTTACCAGTGTTTTAATTTCCAGTGATCAATCCTTTTATCAGCATTATCTGACAGTGATCTACCCTTTCCCACTGTCTTAATTCTCTGATGACTCATCCTTTTTCTGTGTTTTAATTTCCTATCAAACCGTCAAGTAGCAGCATTTCAGTTTTGCATCCGTTTCCAGTTTTAATTTTCCAGTGACCCAATATTTCCCAATATTTTGATTCTCCAGAGACTTTACTTTACCAGTGTTTTAATTTCCAGTGATCCATCTGCAAGTGATCCATCCTTTTCCACTGTTTTAATTCTCCTGATTCTCCCTTTCCAGTGTTTTAATTTTCTATTAAACTGTCCTTTAACAGCATTTTAATTTTCCGATGGTCCATCCTTTCCCTAATTTGTTTTATTTTTCAACTTTTCTTGTGATCCATCCCTTTATCGTGTTTTAATTTTACGGTAAATTGACCCATTCCCAATGTATTTATTTTCAAGTGAGCTTTCCTCCCTTATAATTTTTCAGTGATCCATTCCCAGTTGGATCTCTCCGTTTCCAGTTTTAATTTTCAAGCGAACCATGTCTGAGATCACTGGTTTCACTGGTCCATCGTTTTCTAGTGTTATTTTTTTTCAGTTAGTCATAGTTTTCCAGGGATTTAAATTAATCATTTATCCATCCACGTCCATTTCACATTCTGAATCTCTCCTCCTTTTAAGAATGTATTTTCTTTGGCTGCTGAAGTTGTGATAGAAAATGGTTGCATGCAGGTTTGTTATGCCACTTCATTACCATTCCCCCTTTTGCTACCTTCCATCCATTCCTCCTTCTGCTACCTTCCATCCATTTCCC